>VXBP01006175.1:151591-280555 GCA_013400115.1 Rhinopomastus cyanomelas | reverse complement strand
CACTCACTCACACTCACCCCCTCCTCCCCACACTCACTCACACTCACTCACACTCGCCCCCTTCCTCCCTGCACTCACTCACACTCGCCCCTCCTCCCCACACATCACCCAAACACTCTTGTTCCAAACCAAGGTCATCTTTCCTGTCCTCCCAATGGAGAAAGACCTCCTGAGCAATAGCAGGGGCAAGGCTCCTGCTCTGAGAGCCAAAGGGAGTCAAAGAGCATCAGGGGTTGGAAGGGCCTCAAGAGATCATCCAGTCCATCCCCCTGCCACAGCAGGAGCCCCCAGATCCAGTTGCACAGGAACATGGCCAGGAGGGTTTGAAATGTCTCCAGAGAAGGAGACTCCACAACCCCCTGGGCAGCCCCTGCCAGGGCTCTGGCACCCTCACTGGGAACAAGGTCCTTCTCACACTGATGTGGAACCTCCTCTGCTCCAGCTCACACCCACTGCCCCTTGTCCTGTCACTGGGTGCCCCTGAGCAGAGCCTGGCTCCATCCTCCTCACATCCACCCTTCACACACTGATCAACATCCATGGGGTCACCCCTCAGGCTCCTGTTTCTGCCCCTTGCCCTGTCCTTAGCTGAAGCACACGCACTCCTCTCTCTCAGCTCTAGGCAGACCCAGCAGGACTCTTACCCCGGAACAGTGAGCTTCACCTTGACCTTGTAGGACACCAGAATCCCCATCACTGTCTTGTCTATTCCATCTTTAATGCTACCGGAGAAAACAGAGGGCGACGTTAGGTCCTGCAGCAACACAGCGACAACGTGAGGCTGGAGCACGACCAGGGTGACCACCCTGCGACGCCCACGGCAGGAGAGAAGCCTCAGGGGCAGCCAGCACCTCTGCAGGGCTGTGACCACTGTTTGCCCCCAATGGAAATGGGAGAGTGGGGGCAATGCAGCTCAGACACAGAGCCGAGTCCAGATGGGTGCGGGGCCCAGCTCCCCATAAAGTCACAGAGGCACAGAGCGTTAGGGGCTGGAAGGGACCTCAGGAGATCACCCAGTTCCATCCCCTGCCAGAGCAGGATCCCCTAGGTCCAGTCATTAGGGGCTGGAAGGGACCTCAGGAGATCACCCAGTTCCATCCCCTGCCAGAGCAGGATCCCCTAGGTCCAGTCATTAGGGACTGGAAGGGACCTCAGGAGATCACCCAGTTCCATCCCCTGCCAGAGCGGGATCCCCTAGGTCCAGTCACACAGGAACATGGCCAGGCAGGATTTAAATGTCTCCAGAGAAGTAGCCTTCACCACCTCCCTGCGCAGAAGCGTCTCCTCCACCTTCTCCAGAGCCCCCGGCCAGCTGGGGCCGCTGAAAAGCCGACTCACATGGTGCTGGAAGCCAGGTTGGTGTCCTCATCCTTGAGCTTCCCGTCCAGGGCGATCTCGCGCGTCTCACGGTTGTTGGCCAGCAGAGGCAGGAGCGTCAGCGTCTTGGTCAGGCTGCTGTTGGGGGGCACCTTCTCCCTGAGGGGCAGCCAGCGTCCCGTCCCGTCACGCAGGCAGCCCCCTGCCACAGCAGGGCCTCCGAGGTCCAGTGGCCAGGGAACAGTCCAGGTGGGTGGCTGAAGGGGGGGCAGGAGTAAGGGGGATGCAAGCAGAGCAGTCACTCACTGGGCTTCCTCGGCGGCCACCACTTTTGTGTAGAAGTCACTGGAGTACAGAACCACGTTGGCAACCTGCTCCACTGGGTGGGCAAGGAAACAAAGAGAGGATGGGGGGGTCAGCACATGCCAGAGCTGCCGCCAGCTAGGTCCAGGGGTGGAAGGACATCGTGAGGCCAGCAAGAAACTCCTCCCAGTCTCTCTTTCAGCCTTCTGACCCACGAAGAACCCAAAGCAAAAGTCAAATCATACCCTGGACCTTGATCTTCTTCACCGCTTTCTCTGTGCTGTTGTTGATGGTGACCGTGACCGGGATGGGCTCCCCGTGGTAGTAAACCTAGGAGGGACGGGATGTGCTGAGCTCCAGCCTGGAGGCCTCTTCCTGAGGCCCTCTAGCTCCCCCAGATGAAGTCTCTCCATCACAGCATCCCAGAACGTTAGGGACTGAAGGGACCTCGGAAGACCATCCAGTCCCATCCCCCTGCCCCAGCAGGATCCCCTAGATCCACTCATTAGGGTTTGGAAGGGACCTCAAAAAGTCACCCAGTCCCATCCCCCTGCCCCAGCAGGATCCCCTGGGTCCAGTCTCCCAGGAACGTGTTGCTCTCAGCCGAGACTGGGCAAGGCACAAGGCTACCAACTGCCCGCTGACCGGCCGTGAGCCCCGGGGAAGGTCCTCACCTCCTTGCTGAGGGAAGCCTTCAGGTGCAGCGGTTTGCTGGACATGAAGAACTGCCAGGTGGTCTCTGCGGAGGGCTGGGGTCCCGGCTTCTCTGGAGCGTACTGCACCTTGCGGATCAGCAGCCGGGCAGAGTTCCTGGGGGGCAGCAGAAGGCAGCTCGGCGGGTGCCTGGTGCACCCACTCTTGGGGTTCTGCCTTCACGTGGGCTTGTAACCCACCCACAAGTGGGGCAGAGCTGAACGAGCACCCCAGGTGCTGCACTGGCCCCCCTCCCCTGCTGAGGGGCACAGACACATGGCTTCTCCTACCTCTTATGAATCCTTTCTTCCACGTTCTCTGTCGAGAAAGCCTTCACCTCAAAGTCCACCCCACAGCTCTGCCAGACAGAGAAGACAGCCCTGAAATCAGGGTCAGAAGCCAGGAGCATCTGAGGGTCTTCAAATGCTGCTGGAGAGAGCCCAGTGCAGAGCCCCAGAGAGGACGGAGGGAGGGGAGCATCTCCCTGCTGAGGAGAGGCTGAGGGAGCTGGGGCTCTGGAGCTGGGAAGAAGAGAGGATGCTCCCTTCCATCCCCACCTGTCTGATTTAGCAGTCCTGCTGCTGTGGAAAAGTTCCCTTTCTCACTCTTAGGAGGCAAATTCACCCTCTGGGAGAGGCTGCTGCAGCTCTTAGCTCGGGTTGCTGACACTTGTGAAGCAGCAGAGGCAAACCCAGCACGACCTCGCTGTGCACCCCACAGGACCCTTCCCGCGCGCCCCGCTGCCGCCGTGGTAAGCGCAGCGTCCCCTGGGGCTCACCTTGTCAACGTCGCGAGGCGACGGCTGCAGGCAGACTGAGCAGGGCAGGTAGTCTGGGAACTGGGGGAGAAAGGACAGAAAACACACCAGAGCGGCATTCCAGAGGGACCACGGAACGTGCTGGGCTGGAAGGGGCCTCCAGAGGTCATCTAGGCCGACCTCCCTACACGGGGACAGCTCCACCCAGGTCAGGCTGCTCAGAGCCTGGTCAAGTCCAACCTTAAATGACTGCAGGGACGGGGCTGAGTCCCCATCCCTGGATGAGTCTAAAGTCACTTAGATGTGGTGCTGGGGCATCTGGCTGAGGGGGGACCTTGTAGAGCAGGGCTGATGGTTGGACTCGCAGATCCCAAGGGACTTCTCCAACCCGAGTGATTCTGTGATCCTATTCCAGCCCCTCAGGAACAGGGTCGACGAGGACATGTGGGGCTGCCGTGTGCATAAAGCCAGTGGTTGTCTCCTTGCCTGTCCAAGGACAGCACCTGCACAGGCTGGTCAGATCTGCTCGCCCTTTGCCACTTCTGACGGCAAGAGAAGACCAGGTGCATGGCCTGGCAGTGGCAACTGGGGCTCTGCAGAACAGGAACTCACTGGTCACCCTGTCCTCAGCCCAAAACCAGGCACCAGCAGTCTGGCAGTGACAGACAAGGAGAAACACAGGCTGGCTGGGTTGGAAGGGGACTGAAAGGTCACCCAGTCCCAGTCCCTCTGCACAGGCAGGGACACCTTCACCAGAGCAGGTCACTCAGGGCCCCAGACAACCTGCCCCTCAGCACTGCCAGGGATGAGGCAGCCTTGGGCAACCTGCTCCAGCACCTCAGCACCCTCACAGCAAAGAAGTGGTTCCTCATGTCCAACCTCCATCTCCCCTTGTCCTCTCACTACCACTCCTGTCAAAAGCCCTCCCCCAGCTCTCTTGCAGCCCCCTCCAGCTGTTGGAAACGGGTCAGAGGCTCTCGCGAGACCCTCACCGTGAAGAGGAAGGGATACGCGTTCTTCCCCAGCTTCTTCAGCAGCGACTCCTGCAGGTGGGACAGAGCCTCTGGCTTGTCAGCAGGGGGGTACACTTGGACCCTCGAGAAGTACAGGTCCCGCCGGAAGGTGAGGCCGATCACGTCGATGTCCTCCTGGCCGTAGCGGAAGGCGCAGGTCAGGGACACGTACACTGCGGAGAAGCGGGGGACAAAGCCGGCGCAGCACGTCAGCAGCACTGCCGGGGCAGCCCGGCTCGGCAGGAACCACAGAACCACCCAGGTTGGAAAGACCCCCGGGATCAGCGCGTCCAACCGTCACCCCGGCTCCACAAGGTCATCGAGTCCAACCATCAACCCTACTCCACAAGGTCATAAAGTCCAACCATCACCCTGACTCCACAAGGTCATCAAGCCCAACTGTCACCCCGGCTCCACAAGGTCATCGAGTCCAACCATCAGCCCCACTCCACAAGGTCATAAAGTCCAACCATCACCCCGACTCCACAAGGTCATCGAGCCCAACCGTCACCCTGACTCCACAAGGTCCTCGAGTCCGACTGCCAGCCCAACTCCACAAGATCACCCCTAAACCAGATCCCCCAACACCACATCTCAGCGACTTTTAAACTGGTCCAGGGCTGGGGACTCAACGCCCACCCTGGGCAAAGAACACAGAGGACCCCAAGCAAGATGTCCATCTGCGGGGGAGCAGCTGCAGTCACACTCTTCAAGCAGCCAAGCGGGCTCCACCTCAGCACCTCAGTGGCCGAGAGGGCCAACGCTCTCTGAACCCCGCGGCGCAGAGAACCCCGGACCTTTCTTCCCCTTGATGGCGGCCGGGTCCACCAGCACCACCCCATCTGCAAGGAAGGAAAGGCAGCCGTGAGCAGGGAGAGCGCAGGAGGGGCAGGGGGGTGCCCGGGGACGGCCTTACCCACGGGCTCCACGTCCCCCACGTTGTCAATGAAGTCCCGCTTTCCCAGGTAGATGGTCAGCTGCAGGGAGAAGACGATGCCGGCTGCAGAGCGGTGTGCTGGCGGTGGTGGCTCTGTGCTGAGGGGCTGGACGCACGCGGCACGGAGCTGGGGCTCTCGCAGAGGGCTCAGAGCCCCTCTGTTTGCAGGGGAATCCCCTTAACTCCTCCAGCCACCCCCACGAGCCCCAGCAGGGCTCATCCACAGGCTTCGGCCCCAAGGAGCCGAAGGCCTGATGTGGACCAGCTCCACTCCTGAGAGAGCCCCATGGACACCGGCGCACAGGACGAGGAGCTACGGAGCTGAGGGCTGCGGCGCCGTGAGCTCGGGGAGACAGCGAAGCGGCTTCGTTCTACCCACGGACGGCCCCGCGGGAGGCGGCAGGAGGGACGCAGCCGCTGAGGAGGGCTGCTCTGGCACCAGGGTGCGCGAGAAGCTTCTCCTGCAAAGCCTCTTCATGCCGCCTCCCGAGGCCGAGCGCTACACGGAGCCCAGAGCCCTCCTCCAGAAGGGAAGAGCCTTCTACCGCGCTCCCAGTCGGCCGCGGGTGACCCTCGGCACGCCCGCCGCCGCCGTGCTTACAGCTTTGTCGCGGCTGCTCTTCTTGAAGACCACTTGTTTCTGAGGGGAACCGGGGCTCTTCCCCCCTGGCCCAGGCTTCTGAGACTGAGGGCAGCTCATGGCGTCCGAGACCCAGGGCGGGCGAAGCTCTGCTGCTCCAAGACGTCCTGGGAAGGGCGGTGGAACAGAGGGGGAGAAGAGAGAGGGCTGGAAGGAGACAGGCAAGGACAGAAGGGACCAGAGGGGTCCAGAGGGATGGCCAGGAGAGCTGAGGAGCACAAGGCACAGAGACGACAACGTGAACAACCTGTCTGCGTCAGGAAACGGCAGCTTCCTGGGAAGTGGGCAGAGAGCGGCTGAAGTAGAGGCGACCGCTCGGGTGGGAAAAGACCCCGGGACCAGCAAGTCCAGCCAGCAGCCCTGCTCTGCAAGGGCACCTCTCAGCCCGAGCCCCCAGCACCACATCTCAGAGACTGTTAAACTCACCCAGGGATGGGGACTCAGCCCCCCCCCTGGGCAGCCCAGCCCAGGGCCTGACCACTCTCTCCAGGAAGAATTTCTTCCTGATGGCCAGTCTGACCCTCCCCTGCTGGAGCTGGAAGCCCTTCCCTCTGCTTCTGTCACTAATGACCTGTGAGAAGAGCCCAGCACCAGCATCTCTGCAGGGTCCTTTCAGATGGTTGTAGAGAGCAATGAGGGCTCCCCTCAGCCTCCTCTTCCTCAGACTAACAGCCCCAGCTCTCTCCATCTCTCAGTCTCATCACATTGATCCTCCAGGCCCTTCCCCAGCTCTGTTGCCCTCCTCTGCCCTTGCTCCAGCCCCTTGATGTCTCCCTTGTGCTGAGGTGCCCAACAGGACCCAGTCCTCAAGGTGCAGCCTCCCCAGTGCCAAGTCCAGGGGCACAGTCCCCTCCCTACTGCTGCTGGGGACACAGTTCCTGACTCAGGCCAGGATGCCACTGGCCTTCCGGGCTCCCTGCTGGCTCCTGTTCAGCTTCCTGTCAGGTCCCTCTGTGCCAGACGCTCTCCAGCCCCCTGTCCCCAGCCTGTAGCCGCAGGGGATGGCTGTGACCAGGATGCAGGACCCTGCACTGGGCTCTAATGAAACTCAGACCGTTATCCCCACGTAACAGGAGGTTCAGGAGCGGAGCCGGCCGCAGCAGACGCCTCTGGAAATCACCAGCAACACCTGATGGCAGGGATTAGGCACTTCCACAGGGAACAGGCTTTTGAGCGACGGCGGGCTGGGCGGTCCAGGCACAACCGCAGGCCCACGCGGCCCTGAGGCTGCGGAGCAGCACCGGCAGAGGGTGACGCCACCGCACAGACCCTGCTCTCACGCTCCTCGCGGCGTCAGCTGCTGCCGCTTTCTGTGGCCTTTCCCACTTCAAACTGAGAAGAAGTCTGTTCAGAAGCTGTTCACACACAACGAGCCGCAGGGCAAGGAAGTCCTTCCCTGCTCAGACAGCTGGAGAGAGCAGGAGGCGCAGCTCACGGACCGCTCCGAGCCCTAGGGAGCTCTTCCTGGCTGCTGCTGCGCAGACCCCAACACCCCAAGTACCTTGTGGCCACAGGAGCTGCGGCGAGCCGGACGGGAGCCCTTCGACAGCTGAGGAGAGTCCACGCGGCCACGGCCTCCGCTGCTCTGCATCTGCCGGGGGAATCTTTAATCTGGCGGCAACCGAGGACGACGATTTGTAGGGGATTTGGGAGCCCATCTCCAGGTGTCCATCCGGGATTTCAGGAATTAGCCTCCCTCCAGCAGCCAATCCCACACCCAGCTGGGTCCAGCTGGGAGCTGGTGGAGTCAGCAGCGCGAGGCGTTACCTGAGGAAGCGCAGACGGGCAGCGGGAGGCCTGCAGCGTCAGACCCGCACCCTGGGGAGGGCTGCAGGAGCACAGTGGGACCCTTACTGAAAGCAGCCTCAGCCTAAAGCTCTTCTGTGTCTTCTCCTTCCTAGGAAAGGAAAGAGGCAGCCAGCCTGCTGGGAAGCTGGAGCCAGTTATCAAACAGGGAGGTCATGAACCACAGAGCATCAGGGACCTCAGCAGATCACCCAGTCCAGTCCTCCCAACACAGCAGCATCCCCTACAGCCAGTTCCTCAGGAACATGGCCAGGAGGGTTTGAAACGTCTCCAGAGAAGGAGACTCCACAGCCCCACTGGGCAGCCCCTGCCAGGGCTCTGGCACCCTCACTGGGAACAAGGTCCTTCTCACACTGATGTGGAACCTCCTCTGCTCCAGCTCACACTCACTGCCCCTTGTCCTGTCACTGGGTGCCCCTGAGCAGAGCCTGGCTCCATCCTCCTCACACCCACCCTTCACACACTGATCAACACCCATGGGGTCACCCCTCAGGCTCCTCTTTCCCAGCTCCAGAGCCCCAGCTCCCTCAGCCTCTCCTCAGCAGGGAGATGCTCCCCTCCCTCCATCAGCCCTGTGGCTCTGCCCTGGGCTCTCCCCAGCAGCTCTGTGTCCTTCTGGACCGGAAGGACCCACAACTAGACACAAGATTCCAGCTGTGGCCTCATCAGGGCAGAGTAGAGGAGAAGAACCTCCCTTGAGGTTCTCTGCTCAGGCAGAACCTCTCTGCTGTCCAAATCACTCTGCTGCAAGGACCGAATCAATCCCGAGTTACTGATCAGCACTCTCATGAGGTCACCCCTCAACCTCCTGGCTGCCCAGCTCCAGAGCCCCAGCTCCCTCAGCCCTCCCTCCCTTCGTCACGAGGCACCGAGCCAGTGTCCAGCTGCCATTCTGAGGGGCTCCAAGCCTGAGCACAGCCCACCCCTCTCACAGCCACCCAGCAGTTGCTCCCCAGCCCCCCGGGGCACGCTGACGCCAAACAGCTCCTCGCAGGCTGGCACTCATCCCCTGATTTTACTAGCAGAGAGGGCTGGTGTGCAAGCTGTGAGAGACACGGGCAGAGGTTTCAGTGAGTTTGGCTCTTCGCTGACCTCCCCGAGAACAGCTTTTGTGCCCCCTTGGCAAGACACCGCCAGGACGACGGGGCGACTGCTGCCGCTTTCCCTGGGGCTGAGCCTGGGGGTTCGATGGGCACAGAGACCCGGCCTCGTGCCCACCGGCCCGCCTCAGCAGCACACTCAGCACAGGCACAGACCCACAGTCCACCGGGGATTGGGAGGGACCCTGGGAGACCACCCCGGCAGACGCCACAGCAGCCCAGATGTGCCGGTGCTGCTGCTGCAGGAAAGACAGGCTGTGGTGATGGAAGCAGGGAGGCGGAATCGCCCCCCGGAACCAGCAGTCCAGTGACTCACAAAGAGCTGGTTTTGTTCAGCCTGTGCTGCTGCCTGACTGCTCGTCCTTCAGGAGCCAGAGGGAGCGGTGGGCTGCCGCTGCTGCGGTACCTGCTGCTGCTCAGAGCCCGGAGCTGTGGGCACCACCCCAAAGACCTCGAGGGCAGCTCGGAGGCAGCTTCCCCATCGCACCCTCGCGCCCGCAGAGAGGTGCCCGCCCCAAAACCACGCGGAAGGGCAGCTCCACCTTCAGCACAGAAACCGTTTGCCAGCCGCCGACACCTCCGCTTGCTGCTCTGCCCTCTGGCTGGAGCAGAAAAGGGGACGACAGACCTAAACACAGAAACAGCTTCAGCCACTGGAGTCCCCTGCACACCCCGGCCCCAAGGGATTTCAACCTGAGGGGCTCAAGCTCGTAGCCTCAAGTATTAGCAACCTGCTCCAGAGTAGCAGCTCCAGGCAGAACAAAGCCCTCCGCGTCCACGTCGTCGAGAAACACGAGTGCGGGAGCCTCAGTCCCAGAGCCTAAACCCACTCTGATCCTCCTCAGTTCTTACTGCATTAATCTCCCAATAACCTGTCATTGTGCCGGCCTGTCCTCCAGACACCTGCTCTGCCCCTGGAGCCAAGGTCACTCAGGGCAGGGGCCTCTTCCAGAAGGACCTTCCTCCACAAGTAGCTCGAGCACTTGAGGCCATGGTCTAGGGGTTCAGGAGGTGCTGGGATGAGGGCTGGGCTGGATGATCCTGGAGGTCCTTTCCAGCCAGGGTGGTTCTGTGATGGCTCTTGGTTCTCCACTGCCCCTGTAACACCCAAGAGCTGAAGGCTCTGCTGTTACCCTGAAGCAGGAACCAGGACGCTCTCTTCAGCGACTCCTAGAACCACTAGGGATGGGAAGGGACCTCGAAAGACCATCTAATCCAATCCCCCTGCCAGGGTAGGACCACCCAGACCAATCCACACAGGAACTCACGTGATCTTTACAAGCCCCTGTGACTCCTGCCGCTGCCGTAAGGACTGAACAAGGAGCAGTCGGGGAGCTGCAGCAGACAGGGCCTGTTTTCAGCAGAGTCTGAAACGCAGCCTCTCACCTCCTCCTTTCAGTCATTTACCCAAAACATCAAGAACAGAGGGACCCGAGAGGGACAGCCACGCGTTCACCGTGCAGGACTGCCCCAGCCTCCAGGCAGTGCTCCTGAGGCAGGGCCGGGCTGTGCCTGAGGGATGGATGGCCAGTAGAACAAGAACCTTCCAGCCAGGAGCCTCAGAACCCAGCTGAGAGCCTCAGAATCACACAGTCATCCTGGCTGGAAAGGACCCTCAACCCAACAGCTCCCTAAGCCCTACACAATGGCTTCAGCTGCTCCAGCTGCTTGGTCCTTACACATCTCCAGGGATGGGAACTCCAGCACCTCCCTGGGCAGCCTGTTCCAGTGCCCAACCACTCTCTCAGCAAAGAGCTTCTTCTGAAGAACCAATCTAAACCTCCCCTGACACAACCTGAGGCCATTTCCCTTCCTCCTACCATTAGGGATTTGGGAGAAGAGAGCAGCAGCAGCCTCACAACAACCTCCTTTGAGGCAGCTGCAGAGAGCAAGAAGGTCTCCTCTCAGCCTCCTCTTCTCTAGACTCACTAACCCCAGCTCCCTCAGCCGCTCTCCACAGGCCCTGTTCTCCAGCCCCTCTCTCCAGCCTTGTTGCCCTTCTCTGGCCCCACTCCAGCCCCTCAACGTCCTCCTGAGCCCGTGGTGCCCACAACTGGCCCCAGTGCTCAAGCTGCGGTCCCCGTGCTGCAGAGCACGGGGGCACCAGCACCTCTCTGCTCCTCCTTCCTCGCCCACAAGACGTCCCGCGGCGCGGCTGAGCGCAGCTCCGGACACTCGATTCACTCACAGCATCACAGCCCCTCGGGGACTGGGAGGGGTGAGGGACAGTCCCACCGCTGCCACAGCAGGGCCCCTGGATCAACTCGGACACAAGGGAAGGAATCCGAGCGCTGCGGGGTTTTAAAAGCAGAACACCGGTTTATTTACAGTCACGTTCTTACGGCAGCTGAATAAATAACCCCCCTGCCCCGCAGACTCCAGGCCCCCTCTGCAGGAGGGGTCTGAGCGCAAGGCCGGCTGAGAGACGCCCGTCACAGCAGCTGCCCCCAATCCAGCCCCTCCACAGAACACCCCCCCACGGAAAACGTCAGCAAAGAGGAAAATAAAGTGCAAACAAAAAGGCAATGAGACGCTGGCGGCTCTTCCCGAGGCCCCGGCCACACGGAGAGGTCTGGCTGGATACAGCTCTGCCCGGTGGCCCATGCCCGGCCACCCCGCGTGGGTCCGGGAGGCTGCAGAGGGGCACGGAGCACTGCACGTGTGCTCCAGACCTGGAGGGCAGGGGCCTGGGACTGCCAGCACCCAGACATCAGAATTGGGTTTAACCCCGCCGCTCCCCTGTTCTACCCACAGCCGCCAGCACGGGACGGACGGACGGACGGGGAGAGGGACCAACCACCTCTAACCTGGCTCTGAAGTCACTGCGGGACGGCAGCAGCCAACTCCTCTCTCCTCACAGCGCCGGCGGGACACCGAGGCTAGAGGGCTCCCGCTCTGCGACGCCCCAGCTGCTGCAGAGCACCTCAGCCAGGGGCACACAGGTCCGGAAGGGCCGGCGGCTGCCTGAAGAACAGGGCTCCCAGGACGGCGGCTGGAGAGCCAGAGCAGACCTGCCCCGAGGCGGTGCCGCCGGAGCCACGGGCCCTCTCTGACGCTGCTCCAACGCGGCCCAGGACCCGTCTGCACCCCAGGGCCTTCCAAGCCGACAGGACGGGGCAGCGCTCCGCCGGCCCACGCGCCGGCGGGAGAGGGCATTTGGCACAGCCGCCTGGCGAGGAACCCGCCGCTCTCTCAGCTCCACGAGGTGCACAGGCTCGGCGAGCGGAGGCGGGACGACGCGGCGCTCTCCATCCAGAACAGCCGGTCCCTCGCCGAGCGCCGCAGCGAGGAGTCTCTGGCCCGGGCCCCGTGCTGTGGAGCTTCCCTCTCGGGACTGAGGCCCCTGTGCTTGCTAACGCCCCGGCTCTGGACGGACGCGGGCTCGGGTTCCGGTGTGTTCAGCCGTGGGCCAGCACCACCACCCGCAGAGGTGCCGGACGCTCTGCCTCTGTCCCTACGGCCAGTCAGAACTCGGACCACAGCACGGCCTTGTTGCCTTTGTCCACGCTGACCACGTGGGCGCCTGCCGGCGACCAGGCGACTGCGTTGATGGAAGAGCTGCAGTGGAAGGCAGGCAGAGACTCGCCAGCGGTTCCACACCGCATGCGAGAGCGCAGACCGAACGCGACAGCACAGTCCTCTGACACCGCGAAAGCGCCCGCTCAGCTCCCAAAGCCTCAGGCTTTCAGCCAGTCGGAAAGAGACGGCCGGCTCGGAACAGGCAACGCGGAGCATCAGAACCACTCGGGGGGGAAAGACCCTGGGACCAGCGAGTCCAGCCAGCAGCCCTGCTCTGCAGGGGCACCCCTCAGCCCGAGCCCCCAGCACCACATCTCAGAGACTGTTAAACTCATCCAGGGATGGCCCTGGGCAGCCCAGCCCAGTCCCTGACCACTCTCTCCAGGAAGAATCTCTCCCTGATGCCCAGTCTGACCCTCCCCTGTTGGAGCTGGAAGCCCTTCCCTCTGCTTCTGTCACTAATGACCTGTGAGCAGAGCCCAGCACCAGCATTTCTGCAGGGTCCTTTCAGATGGTTGTAGGGAGCAATGAGGGCTCCCCTCAGCCTCCTCTTCCTCAAAGTAACCAGCCCCAGCTCTCTCCATCTCTCAGTCTCATCACATTGATTCTCCAGCCCCTTCCCCAGCTCTGTTGCCCTCCTCTGCCCTCACTCCAGCACCTCGATGTCTCCCTTAGACTGAGGTGCCAAAACTGGACCCAGTGCTCAAGGTGCAGCTTCCCCAGTGCTGAGTCCAGGGGGGACAATCCCCTCCCTACTCCTGCTGGACGGTCACTTCCTGATCCAGGCCAGGATTCCACTGGCCTTCTTGGCCACCTGGGCACCCTGTTGGCTCCTGTTCAGCCTCCTGTCCTGAGAACCCTGAAGTCCCTCTCTGCCAGATGCTCTCCAGCCCTGTGTCAGCAACCTGTAGCTGCAGGGGATGGCTGTGACCAAGATGCAGGACCCATACTGGGCTCTACTGAACCCCAGACCGTCACCCTCAGCCCACCGGTGCCGTCTGCCCAGGCCCCTCTGCACAGCCCCACTGCCCTCCAACACACGGACCCTCCCTCCCAACGTGGTGCCACCTGCACACTTACCAGGCACAACAGAGCCTCACCTGTGGTGCTTTGCCAACGTCCTCTCCAGCTTCCCTGTGAGCACATTCCAAACGTAGAGGGCCCCATCAGCTGAACCAGCAGCCACATAGCTCCCGTCAGGGCTGGGAGATCAGAGGAGGGGAGGAAGGCAGATGAATTCCCAAGCCAGCAGCAGATCAGCACTTGGACGCCAGCCGCCCCTCCGGCCTTACCTGAACACAACTCTCGTCCAGTCAGAGCCACACTTGAACCCCTGGGCGCTGGAAGTTCAAACCAGACAGCTGTGAGCTCATTCAGAGGAAGAGGGACTGCTGAGCTGGCAGCAGAGGGCACAGCAAGGATTCCCACGGGGGCACGATGAGCTCCAGCACCCCTCTGCCACCACCAGCACTTCACTGCACTCCCCCACCAGCCGCCTCCGAAGAAATCCCTCAGGCCAACGACTTCTACGCTAAGTCATCTTCTTTAGGAAAACTCCCAGAGAGTGACTGAGGCTGGAGAAGCCCTCTGGGCTCAGCCAGTCCAGACCAGCACCTAACAGGACCACAGTGGTCACACCAGGGCACAAAGGGCCACAGCCTGGCTGCCCTGGACAGCCCAGTCCAGGCTCTGATCACCCTTTCAGTGAGGAAGGGCTTCCTAACATCCAACCTAACCCTCTCCTGGCAGCTCCAGGCCCTGCCCTCTCATCCTGGTGCTGGCTGCCTGGGAGAAGATCCTGACCCCCACCTGACTGCAGCCTCCCTTCAGGGAGCTGGAGAGAGTGAGAAGATCCCCCCTGGGTCTTCTCCTACCTAGGGCTCAGCACCTCCAGGCTCCCTCAGCCTCTCCCTCCAGTCCTGTCCCCACCCTCATTGCTCTTCTACACCTGCTCCAGCATCTCCATCTCCCTCTTGCAGTGAGGGGCCCAGCGCTGCCCTGGTACTCAAGAGGAGGCCTCCCCAGTGCCCAGTGCAGGGGGAGGACATCCCTAGTACTGCTGGTCATACTATTGCTGATCCAAGCCAGAATGCCATTGGCCTTCTGGGCCACCTGGGCACCCTGCTGGCTGCTGTTCAGCCAGTTGTCACCCAGCCCTGTCAGGCCCCTCTCTGCCAAGGTGCCCTCCAGCCCCTCATCCCCCAGTCTGGAGCTGCAGGGGGTTCCTGTGGCCAAAGCATGGGACCTTGCCCTTGGCCTTGTTCAACCACATCCCGGAAAAGACACCAATGCAAAGCTCCCCTGGAGCAGATCTTTGCTTCTGACCCTCTGCAGCCCTTTAGAAAGAGCAAAGCTAGGAACCCGCTCCCTCCCTGGAGACTCTGAAAAAGCTCCAGCGCCGGGCACTGGGCACCCAACGCCGGGCACTGGGCACCCAACGCTGCGCCGTGCTGCCCCGCTCCTGGGGAGGGCAGCTCACCTGAACGTCTGCCTGACGGCACCGGCCCGCAGGTCAATGATCTTCAACAGGTCGTCACGGGAGCAGCTCAACAGCTCCGTTCGCTCCGAGTTCAGGTCCAGAGCTGTGATCCTCCCAAGCAGCTCAAGTTCTTTCACTATGGTTTCAGTCCTAAAGGCATGAGGGAGGGAAAAACAAGAGAGACAGAGAAAAGAGTAAAGCAGAGCCCCGTGTGGAATCACAGGAGAAGCACAGAGTGTCAGGGACTGGAAGGGACCTCAAAAGACCACCCAGTCCCACCCCCTGCCACAGCAGGATCCCCTACATCCAGTCACACAGGAGGGTTTGAAATGGCTCCAAAGAAGGAGACTCCACAACCCCCCTGGGCAGCCCCTGCCAGGGCTCTGGCACCCTCACCATGAAGAAGGTCCTTCTCACACTGATGTGGAACCTCCTCTGCTCCAGCTCACACCCACTGCCCCTTGTCCTGTCACTGGGTGCCCCTGAGCAGAGCCTGGCTCCATCCTCCTCACACCCACCCTTCCCATCTTGATCAACACCCATGGGGTCACCCCTCAGGCTCCTTTTTCCCAGCTCCAGAGCCCCAGCTCCCTCAGCCTCTCCTCAGCAGGGAGATGCCCCCCTCCCTTTGTTAGCTGTTGCTGGTTATCCTCAGACACCTGGATCCTTTCCCAAGGCAGAGTCCACACTGTGGGTGATGTCCAGCCATCCAGCCCACAGCTGGGTACCACTACCCTCACAGCCCACCCTCCGAGTACCTAAGGAACATCTGGAAGGGCAGGTGCTGCCCAGTGCAAGGTCTTTACAAGCAACAGGCTGCCTTTTCAGAGAAGAAATGGGCTGCCCCCAAAGCACCCCAAGCCTCAGTACAAAAGCAGGAACAGAAGTGGCCTTCTGCACCTTTCCCAGCGAGGTCTCCAGCAGCCAAGCTCAGGGACTTGCCCAGCTGCGGGGCCACTCGGGCAGCGACCCCGCAGCCGCCCCCGCCCCGCGGGCTCTCACAGCAGCTCTACCTGATGTCCCAGAACCGAATCTTCTTGTCAAAGTGCCCGCTCATCACACACTGCTCCGTGCACACGATGTCGTTGCAGCTCGACCCCGCAAACACTGTCTTTATACCTACAAGTGACAGACCGAGGGTCACGCGCTGATGTCTGCACGGCACGGGCTGAGGAGCGGGACGGGACCGCAGAACCACGCACAGAACCGCGGACCATCGGGGCTGGAGGGGACCTTGAAAGACCAGCCAGTCCCATCCCCACCCCACAGCAGGATCCCCCGCATCCAGTCGCACAGGAACGTGGCCAGAGGGGTTTGAAACATCACCGCAGCGCACAGAATGGGGCCTGAGGGGGCTGTGCTGCAGGGAAACTCTCTCTTAGAGCAGAACAAGGCCCAGGGAGGGCTGTGCTGCAGGGAAACCCTCTCTTAGAGCAGAACAAGGCCCAGGGAGGGCTGTGCTGCAGGGAAACTCTCTCTCACAGCAGAACAAGGCCCAGCGAGGGCTGTGCTGCAGGGAAACTCCATCCTAGAACAGAACAGAGTCTGAGGAGGGCTGTTACTCTGACTTAGAATAATCCCCACTTAAGCCTTCAACAACCTCTGTGCCCTTCTCAAGCTCCTTTGCTGTGGCTAAGATCCCTTTAAGTGCTCCCAGCAGAGCTGCTGGGCTTCCCCTTTGTACTTAGGCAGCTGGAACTCGTTCAACACCATGGAACAGCCTCCTTGCCCTGTCTGCAGGCCAGGTATGAAGGTAACCTTGGCTCAGCTCAGTGCAAGCAGGTCTGAGAGCAGAAGAGCCAAGGAAACGAGGTGCTGCTCCCAAAGGAAAACCTGTGTCCTACCACAGGAAGCTGGCACCCGGGATGTATTTCCACAAGACCCTTCCACCTGCCTCAGGGTTAAAGCTTTCAGTGGAGCTAAAATACCCACCCCCAGGCTGCTGGCCACAGAGCCCTCCCAGGAGAGCTGCTGCCCTGCACACAGGGGAGTCCTCCTCCCCTCAGCCAACGGGCACAAAGGCTGCAGTTACTGGAGTAACAACCTCCGAGGCCACGGCTGCTGCTGTTGGACTAGCAAGGTGGCAAGGTGTTCTCGCCAGTCTGAGCGAGACGTTAGCCGCTCACACCGGCCAGCGACCTGGCTGGAGGCAGCCCCTCGTTCACGCTCGGCACCGACGAGAGGCAGCACTTGGGGCTCCTTACAAACTTTGCTGCGGAGGTCCCAGAGCTTGAGGGTCCGGTCGTGGCTCCCCGACACGATGCGCGCGTTGTCCAGCAAGAACTTGGCCGACAGGACTTTGCCGCTGTGACCCGTCAGGGTGTGCTGAGGACGAGAGCGGCACGTGAGAGAGCTGCTCCCCTTCCCCACAGCTTGCTGGCTCTGCTGTTCCACAGCTCCAGCTTTAATCACCCTTCGCATCGCTACCAGAGCTAAACACAGATTAGGACCAAGTAAGAGTGTTAAGGACCTGAAGCTGGGGACACAGGTCACCTCTGGGCACGGCTCCTCGAGCTCCATGGACCACAGAGCTCAGCCTGAAGCTGGGGACACAGGTCACCTCTGGGCACAGCTCCTCAAGCTCTGTGGACCACAGAGCTCAGCCTGAAGCTGGGGGACACAGGTCACCTCTGGGCACAGCTCCTCAAGCTCTGTGGACCACAGAGCTCAGCCTGAAGCTGGGGGACACAGGTCACCTCTGGGCACAGCTCCTCTAGCCCCACAGAGGCCCTGTGAGCTCTCTTCCTCAACACCCCACTCACCCACACTTGAAGGGCAGGTAGCAGCTGCAGCACAGCCTTGCAGGAGTAATGAGAAGGGGCTAAAGCATGAAGCTGAAAGTGAAGTTGTGCCTTTAGAGCTTGGTAACGAGCTTCTCTTAAGGGCACACCAGGGTATCTGGTCTAACTGCTGGCACATCTGAAAGCTGAGACAACCAGAGACTTCAGAACAACCACCTGCAGCAGTTTCTGTGACGGAGCAGGAGGCAATGTGGGGCTGGGAGTATGGACCACAGTCACTCCAGATCACCCAGTATTTATATCCTCAATCACACAACAGCTAAGGTGTGACTGGGGGACACGGCGTGACTGGAGGAAGGGCTGCGAACACACAACTCTCTGGTACAGAGTTAGCTCTTTGGATAGAAAAACATCCACCTGCTGAATGCCACAGGGCAATCTGGGCCTGGGAAATACAAATGGAAACCCCTCAAGACTTCACAGAATCCCAGAACATCAGGGATTGGAAGGGACCTCCAAAGATCATCCAGTCCAATGCCCCCTGACACAGCAGGTTCCCCTAGATCCAGTCACACAGGAACATGTTCAAGTGGGTTTGAAATGTCTCCACAGAAGGAGACTCCACAACCCCCCTGGGCAGCCCCTGCCAGGGCTCTGGCACCCTCACTGGGAAGAAGGTCCTTCTCACACTGATGTGGAACCTCCTCTGCTCCAGCTCACACCCGCTGCCCCTTGTCCTGTCACTGGGTGCCCCTGAGCAGAGCCTGGCTCCATCCTCCTCACACCCACCCTTCACATCTTGATCAACATCCACGGGGTCACAGAATCACAGAATCATTAGGGATGGGAAAGGACCCCTCAGTCTCCATTTTCCCCAGCTCCCTCGACCTGCCCTCAGCAGGGAGGTGCTCCCCTCCCTTCATCTCTGTGGCTCACGAGCAGCATTTACAATGCAGCAGCAGGTTGGGTGCTGCCCGCGGAGGGCTGCGGTTGTCTGCTTCCTGCAAGGCTGTGCGGCACCCACTGCGGTGATCTGGGCCTCGCTGCAAAGCCTTCAGAGAAACAGGGATCCTACTAGCTAAAAGCAGTACTGGCCACTTCCCAACACTGCCCTGGCCCCATTAGCCCAAACACCAAGGGGAAGCAGGAGGAGGCAAGGAGCCCCAACACTGCCTTCGGGTGACTCACTCGTAACCGATTGTCATCAACCGTCCAGATTCTGCTGGCAAAGTCGTTCGAGGCCGCTAGGAGGTAAGAGCCCTGCGAACACAAGGCCAACATAAAGCTCTTCCTGCAAGTCCAGCGTGGAAGTTAACCCCCCTCTCATCAGTCACCAAAACCACACGAGTGCTGTGCTGGGGAAAACCCGCGCCCCGGCTCTGAAACGGGCCGAGCTTCGACTCCTCATCACAACGTGACAGCCAGCTGGGAACTGCTGCAGAGCAGGAACAACAGCTCCCACCCAGAAAGGACACTCTCCCCTCCCTTCTGCTGCAGCGAGCAAACAGCTCCAGTTTGCCCTCCTCTGCTGGGGGTTTTGCCTCTTGTTTGGTTTTGCCCCCAGCAAAGGGAAACCCCGCTGCTGTCTTCCCCTACAGCTCAGGCAGGCCTCAGCGTGGAGTCAGCCCTTGCTCTCGTCTTTACAAGTCTGACTTCTTCAGCGAAGACTCTGATAGCCACATCTGCCCAAGGAGAGAGAAAATGACTTGGCTCGTGGCTTCACGTTTAGGGCACTTCCAAATCACAGAACCACAGAGCTTCAGGGATTGGAAGGGGCCTCAACAGATGGAGAAGTGACACCCCAAGATTCACACCTGCACTCCTGTCCACCTCAAGCCAATGAGCATCTCAGCTCAGGCAGCTCCCAGCCGACTGTGTTCAGGCAGCTGCCAAAGTCTGAACTAGTTTCTCCTGCACACTAGCAGTGCCAGCAGATCCCTCAGGACTGGGTGGTGCCCAAAGGAAGGGCCCTTTGGGGCGTGTGTATCAGCAGAAGCCTGCTGCCTGTGCACTAAAACACTCTGTTACGGAAGAGGTCTCAGCAGACAAGCCAGATCATGTGTCCTGTCGTGGCAATCCAAGCCCCAGAGCTCTTCCAGCCAGACTGTTGGATGCAGATCCCAGCCACAGCTCCCACGCCTCAGGTTGACATGGGCTGGGAACACCCCACTCTGTCAGCAAACACCCAGCCAGCCACACCATTGCTGTGCTGTGGCTGCAGAGGGAGACTGCTGGGACAAAGGGCCACGGAAGTGCCAGTCTTAGGATCATCAGACCTTTTACTGCTCATCACAGACCTCGAAAGCGCTTAGGGGAACACATGTCATGGAAACAGAGCCTCAGTGGTTTTGCTTCTCCTGTGCTGTTAGCACCAAGCTCAGAGGGAAGCTGAAGGCTTCTTGTCTTGCTGTGGACAAACCTCCGTGGATTTAGGTTACCACACTAACCCCAGCGCCTGAGCTGCAGACCACCCGATTCCCAAAGCAGAGCTGAGCTCTGCAGGATTCTTAACCACCTGCAGTCACTCCCAGTGTTTAAACATGTTTCTCAGGCAACTCTGCCAAGGGTCAGAGCGGCCACTGACAGCAGGGCATGGCCCGGTCGACTCGGGCCTCCCCCAGCACGAGCAGCGGGATACTCACAGCACTGTCGAACTCTATGCTGGTAATGCCAGCGTTGCTGCCAGAGAGGGACCCTTTGGGCTCACACCTGTCTGCACAGAAGGACAGAGAGAACCTCAGCAACGGACCAGATGAGAGGCTGACACAAAGGGAACTGCCCTGAGCCTGTCCAGCTCCCCGCCGCCGCAGCCCACCGCGCAACGGCTTACCTCCCAGGACTTCCCACAGCTTCACCCGCCGGTCCATGCCTCCTGTCGCCAGTAACCGGGAGCCAGGGCTGAACTGCACCGCGTTCACCTCCCCATCGTGTGCGTCCTGGGAACCAGAGAACATCAGGGACTGGAAGGGACCTGAAAGGTCATCCTGTCCCGTCCCCTGCCACACGTCCTGGGAGTCCCAGAACATCAGGGACTGGAAGGGACCTGAAAGGTCATCCTGTCCCGTCCCCTGCCACACGTCCTGGGAGTCCCAGAACATCAGGGACTGGAAGGGACCTGAAAGGGACCTGACACAGCAGGATCCTCTAGATCCATATCCATTGAGTTTTCAACATCTCCAGAGAAGGAGACTCCACAACCCCCCTGGGCAGCCCCTGCCAGGGCTCTGCCACCCTCCCTGGGACAAACAAGGTCCTCCTCACACTGATGTGGAACCTCCTCTGCTCCAGCTCCAAGCCGCTGCCCCTTGCCGTGTCACTAGCTCGCACCGGAAGCAAACCAGTGGCTGCATTAGAAGCCCAGTCAACGCGACGTCTCTCATTCAGAAGGCAGTGCCCTAGGCTGGCCCTCGTGAGGCTCAACCAGCTCATGAAGGACAGGAGGTCTCAGCTTGAAAACTTTAGATCACGCACAACCCATTCAGGCACTCCGCTACCACGAGCTCCTCTGACGGGCGCTGTCGGATGACACCCAGTGCCACAACTCCCTTCGCTCTGGAGAACTGGAACTGAACTAATCCCAAGCTGTCAGCAGTCTCCTCCTCCGTCACCGCTCTGCTGTGGGGTGACAGCACACGACAGAAGGGCGACTGCTGGGAGCCAGGAGGTAACGGCGTGCAAGTCCCCTGTGCCCTCAGGCCTTTTACTTGGCATCATCGACCTCCGTCAGGCGGGCGGCAAGCACACCGGTCCCGCGACGCACTGGGCTACGAAGTTACACGGGAACAACCGTGTGACCGAACGGAGGACTCCTGGCTTGGAAAGGTGGCAGAAAGAGCTTGGGAGCTGAGGTCCCACACAGGGCAGAAGAGGAGCGTCAGAAGCAGGACCCCTCCGGTACTCACAAAGACACATATGGCAGTAGTGGGCACTCTCACTTCTTTACTGGCACCTGGATGCGGCTCTACGTTATCCTGGGGCGCGGGGACCGAGGACAACGACCGCCTCCTGCGATGAAACCGAGGAGAAATAGGTTAAAGCAAGAAGCAAACCCCGTTTCTCTTGAGCTCATCCAGATCTGCCTCTGCCACTGAACTACTCTGAATGACGACTGAAACCAAACGGGGGAGGGAGCTTTAAACTGCCTTCTAGCCCATCCTTCAAGACCTACAGCCATCACAACACAGCGTCCACTTGCAGCTTTAGGTGCTCCACAGTGCACCAGGTAATCTACCCGAGCTGATGGCTGACCTCCTTCGGAGCAGTCTTTCGAGCAAAGAGGAGCATGGCAAAGCCTGCAGCTGAGTCCAGTGGAGAGACTGCCGCTCCGCCGCTCCGATTAGGGAGCCTCAGCAGCACTGCAGCGACGCCCCGGGCAGCAGCGCGCTCCCTGTCCAACCCAGCTGCAGAGCTCAGCCTGGAAGGGCTGGCTTCGCTCCAGCTACCAAGCACAGAACTCAGAGACTTGCCGTAAGCAACCCTACTGAAGGAGCAAAGTGCAGTGGAAAGTAAGAGCAAACCCCGTGTGGTCTCCCCACGCGGTCCCCCCGCGGAGAGGGGCTCGTTGCCTCCCTGGCTGCAGCTACTTGAAGGCTACTGAGGACAAGGCAGCCGGGCTCCACGCCACCTCCAGGGAATACATTCACATGCTGGACTAAGAGCGGATAACGTTTTCACCTGGCAGCATCAGAAGATTGATGTCCCAAAAGGGGAGACTCAGACAGACTGGAGGGAAAGGTCAGAGGTCAGCACACGGCAAGATGGAAGAAACAGGAAGTTGAGGAGAACAAAAAAGAAAAATAAAAGAAAGGCAGAAGCCAGAAGAAAAGGCTGAAATCATTTGTTCACATCCCCTGCATCACCGGCGCTTGGGTGCACATTGAAACCAATACACAAAACAAGGAGGTGAAATGGTTCTAACCTACCCAAAGATATTAGTGATAGAGTCCAGAAGGCCTCCAGCTGGCTGGGAGAGTCGCTTACTGAAGGAGGGGAGGACAGGTTTACACCTGGAGAATAGCTTCTCGCACAAAGATCAGTAACACACACAGTTCACAGCAACAAGGCTCGGGAAGGCCTCCCTCCCCGGCACAGAGCACAGAGCGCCAAGGGCAGGCGTCGGTTCCAAAGTCACCAGTAACTACAACTCAGAACATAGTTTGTGAGTGAGGTCTCTTCGGTGTCCGTCAGCCTCCACCCCGGGAGCTACTGGGCTGACACAACAGTCTGCCGAGCCCGAAGGCTCCAGCACGTTAACCCGCGTAGCTGCCTCTTACTTTCCACTCACTGCTGGCTTAGAGAAAGGAAGGGATGGGTTTCAGCGTCGAGCCCCAGAGCCCAGCTCCTCGTGAAGTCACGCCGAGACCTCACAGGGTCACAGAGCTGCACCCTGTGGACTGTTCTGCCTTCCAAACTCAACACAGCCCCATCAGCAGCAGCGCGACTCAAAGCAGACACGCTGGCTCCCCGGGCTAACGCGCGGGGAGGGAGAACACAGCACGCGAGCTCCGCGCTGCTCTCCTGGAAGCATCCAACGGCCCTCCAGCCCGGGGCTGCTACAAGGCCTCAGCAACACTCCCAGCTGCTCCAGCTCTCGCCCCCCGGCTCCTCCCCGTGACACGGGACAGAAATCTCTTGGTCTACAAACCTGGACGTCCGGCCGATCGTTCGCACTGGAGAGGTCTCCTCAGCCGCGTCTGAGGTTTCGTCCGCGAGCACCTCAATGTCATCATCCCTGCTGAAGGGAGAGAGTCACAGGATCGTTCAGGCGGGAAGGGACCCCCGGGAACTTCGAGCCCAGCCAGCAACCCCGCTCGACAGGGTCACCCCTAAAGCAGGTCCCCCAACACCACACCTCGGCGACTTCTGAACTCCTCTGGGGATGGCGACTCCACCACCACCCCGGGCAGCCCATTCCAACACCTCCTCTTCTATCAGCCAGAGCTTCCCACGGAAACCACCCGCTGACTATGTGAACCAGATGGCAACTGTGCCAGGGTTAGTCTGTGCCCAACGCACTCAGCCACAGCAACACCACAGAGGTAGGACCAGGCACCATGGTCACTGCCAGAGACACCACACGAGGCCTCGAGCAAGTACACGCAGCACCCAGATCTCAGGCCTTTCTCTTTCAGCTGCCAGCGGCACTTGACTGACAACAGGGCTGCTCCACCAGAGCACGAGGGGTGCTGGGGTTCACCAGGCTGCTGCGCTCCACCAGAGCACGAGGGGTGCTGGGGTTCACCAGGCTGCTGCGCTCCACCAGAGCACGAGGGATATCTTGGTCACTTCCCTGAAGTGGTGGTGTAGGGCTGAGGAGTTAATACCCTCAGACTGATCCAGCTGGGGCTAAAAGGTTCCCCCCTCCGCCGTTACTCATCACAGGCTCTGACAGTCCCACACATTTTCCTTCAGTGAGCATTTCCCCCCACAGCTGATCCTGTGGAACTGTTTTTAAACACCAACCTGATGTTGCTTGACAGAAAAGGGAACTTCAAAATCAGCATTTAAGTAGGAATAAATGAATTTCTGCCATCAGATACTACCCAGCCATGGAACTGAGCAGGAGGAGACCACTTCTGATCTCTCAGAACATGTGTGAGCTGAAGGAGGAGGCTTGGTCTAGGTGATCCTGCTCTGGCAGGGGGATTGGACTAGATGACCTTTCAAGGTCCCTTCCAATCCCTCATGATTCTATGATTTCTGACCTCTCACTTCAAAACAGAGCTGCACCCTGAGCTCCAAGACACTGGAGGACTCTGCACAGAAAGGCTAGAGCAAGCAGCCCCTGGAAACCTGAAGCCTGACTGTCTGCTTCAATCTGTAGCAGGAGGACTTCCCACGTTCCCACGTTCCTGCAGGGAATCTAAACACGAGGGTGCCCGGCTGGAACCGCTGGGGGAAGCGGCCTGTTTACGCAACACAAACCCTATGAAATGGCAAAACTGAGAGGGGAATCAAAACCACCTGTGAGGCAGAGCTGGAGTCATTCACGGGGGCAACTCTTGTCTAGATTTGCTTCAAAAAGGGGCTCGTTTTTGCTTCTGCAACAGAGACCATCCCTCCAGCACAAGGGGAAGCACCACGCTCGGGCTGCTGCGCTACAGCCACCGCTGAGCTCCGCTCTAAGAGAGGACAGTTGGTCTTGCTTTGGGTAAAGGACACGGAGCAGCTTAACAGGGGAAGTGGCTGCAGACACCACAGCTTCAGTTCTCCTCCCAGACCCTGAGGGGCCTCCTGCACCCTCCCTGCACATTCCCTCCCTGCCTGCTCCAGCCCTCTGCCCCTTCCAGCCCACGCCGAACGTGCTTACAGCAGGCCAGTTCAAAGGCAACAGGTGGGAAGGAAAGGGCTGCTCTGTGTCCTGGCACCGCGCCCTCGGAAGCGCCACCGCAGCAGCGTCCAGCAGCAGCCCAGCAGGGTTGGTTTCTCCGCGGCTGGCCGATGCAGACGTCAGCAATCTGTAGCAGGAGGACTTCCCACGCCTTCAAAGCACCCACAGCACCAACTGCTGCCTTCAGCCAGCTGGTTAAATCACAGGCTGGCCGGGTTGGAAGGGACCTGAAAGGTCACCCAGTCCCAACCCCCTGCACAGGCAGGGACACCTTCACCACAGCAGGTTACTCAGGGCCCCAGACAACCTGCCCTTCAGCACTGCCAGTGACGGGGTCATTTACAGCTGCCTGGGGCAACCTGTTCAGCATCTCAGCTCCCTCACAGAAAAGAATTGGCTCCTCATGGACAACCTCAATGTCCCCTCTTCGAGGCTGGAAGCCTCTCCCATTGTCCTCTCGCTGCCACCCTGTCAGAATCGCTCCCCCCAGCTCCCTTGTAGCTGCCCTCAGCTATTGGAAAGCAGCTCAAAGGTCACCTGGGAGCCTCCTCTGCTCCAGGCAGAACAACCCCAACTTGCTCAGCCTGTCCTCACAGGGAAGGTGCTCCAGCCCTCTGATCACTGCAGTTGCTCTCCTCTGGACACCTTCCAGGAGCTCTGGTGGGGTCTCACCAGTGCAGAGTAAGGGGGAGAATCACAGGGGAGGAGCTCCAGCCCTCTCATGTTACTTGCCACCGAGGAGCAGAGACAGCAGCAAAGTGAACCAGAGCAGTGACTTTTACCACTGGCTTGGCAGGAACAATAACTCCACGTCTATTCCTTCCTACAGAAGAACCTCCCTCTCTCCTCGTATGGAAGCAACCAGTGTTACTTCACCCATGACCTGTCCTAGAGGAAGTCCCTGAGCAGACACCAAACACAAGCATCTCCAGAGCACAGGCTTCCCTGACTGAGGAACTGTTCTGACCCCACACGACTAGCACTTCTCTGCTGTGACAGTGTAGATTCACCACGAGAACCAGGCTCAGGACTCGCAGGCCGAGCACCTCTTGTAGCCGTAGCAGAGATCCTTCTTCTGTCAGCTCAAGCAGGGAGAGCTACTGCACATTCCTGACCTCACACCAAGGGTTAAACTCTCCTCTACACCACCAAGTCCAGAGACACCCCAGACACCACTTGTCACAGGTCTGCACAGAACTGAAGCAGGAGGTGCTGAAGGGGACTCTGCGAATGGAGACTGCTTACGGTTCAACAGGCAGGGGTTCTTTGGCAGCTTCTGCCAGCTCCTTCTGCAGCCTGGCTTGTCGTCTCCTAAGAAAAAGGAGAAAGAAAATGGCTTTGGTTGGGTTTTTTATGAAGAACCCCAACTTCCTGAATTCCTTTCCAGAGGTCACCCTGCACAGCTCAGACGGGAGACGTTTAAGGCCCGCCTGGATATGTTCCTGTGCGGCTGGGTCTAGGTGATCCTGCTCTGCCAGGAGGATGGCACTGGATGATCTTTCCAGTCCCTAATGATTCTGTGATTGTGTGATTTCTAAGACTGAAAAACAAAGATCAGACTGCTGCCCTGCTTTTCAGGACACACAGCACAGGGGAGGCACCTTTCTCATGCAAGTAGTGATGGACAGGATCACTCAAGTGAGGCAGTAAGGTGCAGGGTGCCACTGAACCACAGACCACCAGGGACTGGAAGGGCCTCAGAAGATCATCCAGTCCAACCCCCTGACACAGCAGGATCCCCTACATCCAGTCACACAGGAACAGGGCCAGGGGGGTTTGAAATGTCTCCAGACAAGGAGACTCCACAACCCCCTGGGCAGCCCCTGCCAGGGCTCTGCCACCCCCACTGGGAACAAGGTCCTTCTCACATTGATGGGGAACCTCCTCTGCTCCAGCTCACACCCACTGCCCCTTGTCCTGTCACTGGGTGCCCCTGAGCAGAGCCTGGCTCCATCCTCCTCACACCCACCCTTCATATATTGATCAACACCCATGGGGTCACCCCTCAGGCTCCTTTTTCCCAGCTCCAGAGCCCCAGCTCCCTCAGCCTCTCCTCAGCAGGGAGATGCTCCTCTCCCTCCATCACCCCTGTGTCTCTGCACTGGGCTCTCCCCAGCAGCTCTGTGTCCTTCTGGAGCTGAGGGGCCCAGAACTGGCCACAAGGTTCCAGCTGTGGTCTCCCCAGGGCAGAGCAGAGGGAGAGGAGAGCCTCTCCTGAGGCTCCCTGCCACACGAACACGGGTTTGCGTGAAGTGTAAGAACTTGTGGAAAGAACTGCCTTGGCGAAGTCTGAGTGAAGAGCTCCTAAGTGCTGTGAGACCTGCTGTCCAGCTCACAGCCTCCAGCCCCTGCAAGCTGGGAACTGAGCTAAAGCAACTCGGATGAGCAAGAGAGTAACTACTTTGCAAGGGAACAACACCCAGCACAACTGACTGTCCGCAAGTTACACGTCGCTCAGCCCCAGGGCAGAGGCTGCTCTGTGCAGAAAGCAAAACCCACCTGAGATGGTGACGTGAAAGCAGAGCAACACCAGCGCCAAGACACACTGTGGACAAGAGGAGTCCAAACCTAATACTGGCCAGTTTATCTGACTTACAATCTTCAGGCCAGTTAAATATTGCCCAAGAAACAGAAGAACACGTTTTATCCACTTAAAGACCAGAATGTTTCCACAAAGCATCCGTGTGCCTTGGCCAGGAGGAGGACACACAGTCCTGAACCCTGTGTTGTGCAGGAGCACAGCAATCTCAGATCAAAACCTAATCTGCTTTTATCCTCTGCACTCAGAGGTGCCCATGTGCTTCGAGAAGCAGTTTATCACAGACTCACAGAGAAGCCCTCTGAGCTCAGCCAGTCCAGACCAGCACCTAACAGCACCACAGTGGCCACACCAGGGCACTGAGGGCCACAGCCAGGCTGCCTTTCAACACCTCCAGGAATGGGGACTCCCCCACTGCCCTGGGCAGTCCAGTCCAGGCTCTGATCACCCTTTCCATCAGGAAGGGCTTCCTGACATCCAACCTAACCCCCTCCCCTGGCAGCTTCAGGCCCTGCCCTCTCATCTGGGTGCTTGTTGCCTGGGAGAAGAGCCTGACCCTGACCTAACTACATCCTTCCTTCAGGGAGTTGGAGAGAGAGAGAGAGAAGGTGCCCCCTGAGCCTCCCTTTCTCCTGGCTAACCCCCCCCAGCTCCCTCAGCCTGTGCCCATCAGTCTTTCCCTCCAGTCCCTTCCCCAGCCTCACTGCTCCTCTGCCTTCAAAGTATCAATGGATTGGACTAGATGATGCTTCGAGGTCCCCCCCAGTCCCTAATGTTGTGTGCTATCACACAGAGCTCATGCACCTCACCTGGAATCCTTCTCATTTTCTGCATTCAAGCGATTGGCTTCTTGTGCTTTCTCTGCCATCCAGCGCGAGACCAGCTCCTGGTTGTCCTCGGTCGTCTTCCTCAGCTTCTCCTCCAAGGCATTGAAGGTGATCTGCAGAGCATCGTACTCGTCTTTCAGGGTCTGATTAGCTCGCTCGAGATCCTGCAGCTTGCTGCGCAGCTCCTGGCACTCTGTTTCCAGCTCGGAGATCTTCTGCAAATACTCCGCGATCCTGGAACGGCAGCAAGACACAGAACAATGAGGGTCTCCCCCGGGACCTGCACGTGCCATCCTCTCTGTGCTGCTTGTACAGTGGCTAGCAGAGGAGAGCTCACGGCTACAACTCCTAGAGACCACCACCGAGAAACTCCCCCAGGGGCTGCGCCTCGCACCGACCACACCGACAGGACAGCTGCTACTCACTTGGCTTCGTTCATCTGCATCTCTTTGTCCTTCTGCTGCATTTGGTTGTTCAGATCAATCACAGACTGGGCCAGCTAGGGAGAGGAGACAACGCTGTTACAGAGCGCGGGGTGCCAGCTGGGGAACGCACACGGAGCAAAGGCGGCGCGAGCACGCGCCGTCTACCACCACGGGCAAGCACCAAGCCTTCAGGTCCTTTCAGAGCTTCCGGCACAGATCCGTCCTTGCCCCATCACCCAGGTCATTATACTGGGAAACTACCCCCTGCTGCCAAGAAGTTACCGTCCTTTGGTACCTCATCCCCTCCTCTCAGAAACTTTTGCTAACAAAGTCTCAGAAAGTCGTTTTAGAAGTTTTAGTCTTGGAAGTTGTGGGAAGAAAAACCAGCACAGAAGTTAAAACGTGCTGAGTGACTCAGCAAGAGCCAAGCAGCTCACACAGTGCATTTCACCGACTGCTCCCGCAGGGAAAGCGGCTGGTGGAGCCTCCGCAGCGCCCAGGGGACGGGGGGCAGAGGCAAACACTAACAAGCTGCTGCTGCCACCTGCTCACAGCTACCCAGCCAGAGTGAGCTCTGAGCGGAGGGCAGCTCAGGGTACCACAGCATCACAGAGCAGCCGGGATTGGAAGGGACCTCATAACATCACCCAGTCCAGTCCCCCCACCACAGCAGGATCCCCTAGATCCTGTCACACAGGAATATGGTCAGGAGGGTTTGAAACGTCTCCAGAGAAGGAGACTCCACAACCAGGCAGGAGGGAAGGAAGGAACCCTCAGTGCTCCGACTAGCCAGCGCACACCACCCGTGCAAAGCTGTCTCTTCCTTGCAAAGCTCTGAATTACTGGCACTGGAGCTCTTCCAGGGAGCTGGGATCAAAGGAGCACGGAAACGCTTTCCAGGTGACTCCTTTCTTCTCCTTCATCAAAGGCTGCAGTCCCGTTCAGGACTCGTTCAACCCACTGCTGTGGTTTTTAAAAGCCCAATTGTGCTGCTGCAGCCTCCACGTCTTCTCATGAAAGACCCTGTAGATTTACATCGCTTCCAGGCCCTTCTCGCAGCTAACAGGGCACCTGGAACCCCCACTGCATCTCACAGCAGAACCAGCACCACCCTTCCAGGAAGAAGGGGCCAACCTCTTCTCTGTGGGGAACAGTAATGGGGACCAACTTGAACATAGAAGGCTCCAACTCATCATGAGGAGAAGCTTCTTTCCCGTGAGGGTGACAGAGCCCTGGCACAGGCTGCCCAGAGAGGCTGTGGGGACTCCTTGTCCGGAGACGTTAAAACCTGCCTGGCTGCAGCCCCGTGTGACCTGACCTGGTGAATCCTGCTTTGGCAGGGGGTGGGACTAGACGATCCCCAGAGGCCCTTCCAACCCCTGACACCGTGAGACACTCCCAACCTTGGCTCGTTTGCCCCCTCTTTTGCAGCACTGGTCCTGCACAGGGAGCCAAAGGAACCAGCTCACGGGCACCTGCTCTCTCGAGGTCACCTCAGCACAGAAGGAGCAGTGGCGAGCAGCTCGTGAGCTGGATCGGGTCCTTCCTCCTCCAACACACAGAGTTTAAAACCTGCTCAAGGAACGCTGAGCACTCTTTAGACACCACACTGTGCTGACGTCCTGGCTGCCAGCTGCAGAGCCCAAGCACCCCTCTGGTGTGCTTTGATCAGGAACACGGGGTGCTTAAGCGAGCTGTACGACACGAGGGGAGAGCGGCGATGAACAAGCCTGGCAGGAACAGGGTCGCGCTCGCCGCGGGCTCGCACAGACCGCGAGAGGACTCGCTAACCTCGCCACGCTTCTTATGCAGCTCCGTCAGCTCCTCTTGATGCTTGATCTTCAGCTGTGCCAGCTCCTGCAGCTGAGCATCGTTCCACGTGCCATCGTGTCCTGGGCTGGAGGTGGAGACAAAGACAACGCGTCACAAACTGGAACCAAACTGCTTCCCTGCCCTCGGATCCTCCACGCCACCCCAGATCTGAAGAGGAGAGACACTGGGAGGGAGCACAACACCGTGCACAGCACCAGCAGACAGGAAGCTCCGGGCATATCCCCACATCTTTGGATTTATAGTCTTGGATGGTACACACCACTTCTCCTTTCTCCCATGCTCCAGCCCCTGTGCAATGCTTCTAGGGTGCTCCTCAGCTGTCTTTTACAACAAAGGCTGAAACTTCCACACACTACAGCGTACCGTGTCACCCCCCGAGACCCCTGTAGCACCGGGGTCTCTGACAGCGCGAGGACAGGAGCTGAAGTCAGGTTTCCTAGGAGCACAAACATCACTCACCGAGACCGAGCAAGGCAGCAGCTGAGTTTTAAATCACTACTTTTAAAACCAGCCGTTCTAAGTTGATCGCTGTCACCCCAGACACGCAGAACAAGGGAATCCCGAGCACCCTTTTCTTTTCAAGCAGTCGTTCTGTGTTCTAGAGTTACTACTCTACCTCCCAAATTCATCTTCCAAATCACTGATGACTGGACGAGGGGAAATGGCCCCAGGTTGTGTCAGGGGAGGTTTAGACTGGATCTTGGGAAGAGGTTCTTTGCTGAGAGTGGTTGGGTGCTGGAACAGGCTGCCCAGGGAGGTGCTGGAGTCCCCATCCCTGGAGGGGTTTCAAAACCCAGTAGCTAGAGCACTGGAGGCCATGGTCTGGGGGTTAGGGAGCTGCTGGGCTGAGGGCTGGGCTGGGTGATCCTGGAGGGCCTTTCCAGCCAGGATGACTGTGTGATTCTAAATCCAGCCAGTGCACTGAGAAGCTGAGCGGCCTCAGAGCAGTTATCAGTAACCTAATGCTCTGCTCCAAATCAAACTCCTCCTCACCATCTAACGCCGTATCAGCGCACACTGCACTTCCCAAGAGACAGGAATCCAAGTCCTACAGTAACATCCAACACACCTGCAAGCCTGGATAGCCAGAACCAGCTCATCCTTCTTGGCCTTAAGGTAAAGAAAAGTGTCTTCCTGCTGTGGCAGGGGGACTGGACTAGATGATCTTTCGAGGTCCCTTCCGATCCCTCTTGACTCTACGATTAGCTAACTCATTCCATTTCCAAAAACAATCGTACTGAGGACAGTATCTGAATTCAGCATCGTTTTCCCTTGGAAGATGCTGTTCCTGTGTGCTTCTTCTCATCCTCTGCTACCCCAGCCTCATCTCAGAGCAGACCTTCTACCACGACCAGCTCCAAATAAACCCAGAAGGTTCAAGACCACTGCAGCCATCAGAAAGCTTTGGAGAACTCCCACACGGGTGTTAGCTCCAGCCTGTGAATCCTGCACAAGCAGCTCTTCCTTCCTCTCCAGCAACAGCACATGGCAACTTCCCTCATTTCTTTTGAATCCCAGCTGGACTCACACACACCGAGCTTTGCGTCACACAGCTAAACGCTTCAACAGAGGAAGCCATCCCTACAGAAGCAGGGAATTCCAAGGTTCTCAGCCCTGGTTTGCCCTCCAGAACCCAACAGCTTTTACCTGCTGGGGCTTATACACTGTCCAGACCAAGAATGAGCTGCTTGCACTCTGCTTTGCTGTGGATTCAAACGCCGCCAGCAGCAGGAGCGCTGCCTGAGGCACTCCTGGACTGGAAAGGAGGATTCCTGATTAAGGATCCTACTAGAAGTAGGCAAGAGACACGTTCTTTTTAGCTTACTGAGGACCAATATTTCACAGTCATGGTTTTCTCCATCTGTGTGACAACACAGAGTGAAAGAAGCCAAGATATAAGCACTACAGGGCAGGGAGAGGCTGAAAGCTGAGACATAGGCGTTACAGCACAGGGAGAAACCAAGAAGACCAAACAATCCCAAGAGCCACATCCTAATCACTATTAAAACTATAAGCTTTAAGATACAGACAGACTAGAAGCAGCAGCTCTTTGTGGTCCAGCCCCACACCTTGAGCTTGCGATAGAACAACTTCTGTCACAAACCCAGTCAGATCTTTCTGCACTGTGTGCTGTAAACACATCCTGATGTTAGCATGTGTTTAGAGGGAGCTGGGAAAAAGGGAGCCTGAGGAGTGACCCCATGAATGTTGATAAGTATGGAAAGGGTGGGTGTGAGGAGGATGGAGCCAGGCTCTGCTCAGGGGCACCCAGTGACAGGACAAGGGGCAGTGGGTGTGAGCTGGAGCAGAGGAGGTTCCACATCAATGTGAGAAGGACCTTGTTCCCAGGGAGGGTGCCAGAGCCCTGGCAGGGGCTGCCCAGGGGGGTTGTGGAGTCTCTTTCTCTGGAGATGTTTCAAACCCTCCTGGCCATGTTCCTGTGTAACTTGATTCCGGGGATCCTGCTGTGGTGAGGGGATTGGACTGGCTGATCGTTCAAGATCCCTTCCAATCCCTAATGTTCTGCGATTCTGTAGATCGCTTTTTGTTCAATAGATTTCCTAGTTTGTTTTACTGCAAACTACTGCAGTAACCTAGAAGTTGTTTTTGCTGTGAATCAAGTAATGGCTCAGGTCAGGGTGTCCATGGCAGCCAGCTGACTGACTGCAAAGGAATGTTAAATACCTGATCTCATGCCTGCTCTGCAAGTCGTACTTTTCTGCTTGAAGCTTATCAGCCAGCACCGCATGAAGGTCCGACTTCTCTAGCAGCTTGTTATCTGAAAGGGCAAAAAGTGCAATTAAGAAGATAACGAGAAAGCAAAACCAGATTCCCATCCTCTTCTACCAGCCAAGACCCACGATTTCCAATTGCTCTGACACAACCAGGCCTTACGCAAGCCTCCACCACATCGGCGCACACTCCCCTCTGATGTGGGCAGGCGAAGGCAGCGCTGAACCCCAAGATGCTGTGTGGGGCTGCTCTTACAACAGCTCACCAGCCAGACAGCTCGGGCGCAGTGCTAGCTGCTAAAGCAACAGTTCAAACCCTTCACAGTCCCTCAAACCACGGCATGGCAAACAGAGCCACCAGAGAGCTGCTGATACCCAGCACCAGAGTCCGGCCGATGTCTGGCTGCTTTCCGTCCCACAGCACACAGCCCTGCACAAAGAGGCAGCAGCTGCTCTGGCCCCCTCAATCAGGCCCCCCGGCCCCACTTCCATCAGGCCCTGGGCCCCTTCCATCGAGCCCTCCCCTGCCCCCACTTCCATCAGGCTCTCTCTCAGCCNCGCTTCCACGGCGGGAACCCGGCGGCCCGCAGCCCCGACGCCATCTCCGCGGCGCGACGCGAACGGGCGGCGGCGGGGCCAAGCGGGGCCGCAGGCGGCCGAAGGCAGCGGAGGAGGCGGCAGGAGCACCGGGAGGCGGCGGGAGGCCGGCGCGGCGGGACGAAGCCCTATCAGAGCCGGGACCCGGGCCGCAGCCGCCGCCCCACGCCCGCCATCGCGCCCCGGCCGCGCTCCGTCAGGGGTCCTGGCGCGGCGGCGGCGCGCGGAAATGGCGACAGCGGCTGTCCCGCCGCTGCCTGGCGCCGCCCTCCGGCCGCCTTCCGCCCGATCCCACCGGCACTCGCGTCCGGACACCGAGCACCGCCACGGTGGGACCACGGGGCGAGCGCGGCTGGCAGCGCTGTGCGGGCAAGTGAGCGGACACCCTAGTGAAGAGAAGGGGAGGCTCTGCCCCGCACCATTTTGTTCCTCCTCCCGGAAGAGCGTCCCGGTGCTGCCGCCATCTTGAGAGCGTCGAGTGCCGCTGCCATCTTGAGAGCGTCGAGCGCCGCCGCCATCTTGAGAGCGTCGAGCGCCGCCGCCATCTTGATAGAGGCGAGCGCTGCCGCCATCTTGGGAGGGCTCTGCCCGCCCCTCAGAGGCGCCTCTGCACGGCCGCTGTGGCCCCTTCAGCTGTTCTCTGGGTCCTGGGGGAGCTGAAAGACTTTGAGCTGCTGAAACACATCCTGAGGCTGTTTAATCTGAAGAAAAGAGGCTGAGGAGAGACAGCTGTCTGAAGGGAGAGTGCAGAGAGGTGGAGGCTGGTCTCCCAAGGAACAAGAGATAGGCCTCACGCTGCCCCGGGGGAAGTTTAGGTTGGCCCTGAGGATAAACTTCTCCCTGGAAAAGGCCCTCAGGCCCTGGAACAGGCTACCCGGGGAAGGGGCTGAATTGCCATCCCTCACCAGGCTTCACAGTGGTGGCAATCTGGAGCTCAGGGACGCTCTGCAGGAGGAGGAACAAAATGGCACTGGGCAGAGCCTCCTCTTCTCTTCACCAGGGTGTCGCCCACTTGCCCACACAGCTGCCAGCCACGCTCGCGCTGTGGTCCCGCTGTGACGGTGCTCGGTGTCTGCGCATGAGTGCCGGTGGGATCGGGCTGGAGGAAGGTGCAAGGCAGCGGCAGACAGCTGGGTTCGTGGTTGGACTCTACAATCCTGAAGGACTTTTCCAGCCTCAATGATTCTCTGACTTGGTGACCCAAGAGAAGGTAACGTGGGTTCAGCAGGGTCTAATTCCTAGGTGATGAAAGGACACTCTCAGTGTGACCTGTACACAGTTTCCCTCCTGGAATGACAGCAGGGTTGTGACCTAGCAGAGCTATGAGACATTTGGTGGGGTTTGGTGAGCNCGCTTCCACGGCGGGAACCCGGCGGCCCGCAGCCCCGACGCCATCTCCGCGGCGCGACGCGAACGGGCGGCGGCGGGGCCAAGCGGGGCCGCAGGCGGCCGAAGGCAGCGGAGGAGGCGGCAGGAGCACCGGGAGGCGGCGGGAGGCCGGCGCGGCGGGACGAAGCCCTATCAGAGCCGGGACCCGGGCCGCAGCCGCCGCCCCACGCCCGCCATCGCGCCCCGGCCGCGCTCCGTCAGGGGTCCTGGCGCGGCGGCGGCGCGCGGAAATGGCGACAGCGGCTGTCCCGCCGCTGCCTGGCGCCGCCCTCCGGCCGCCTTCCGCCCGATCCCACCGGCACTCGCGTCCGGACACCGAGCACCGCCACGGTGGGACCACGGGGCGAGCGCGGCTGGCAGCGCTGTGCGGGCAAGTGAGCGGACACCCTAGTGAAGAGAAGGGGAGGCTCTGCCCCGCACCATTTTGTTCCTCCTCCCGGAAGAGCGTCCCGGTGCTGCCGCCATCTTGAGAGCGTCGAGTGCCGCTGCCATCTTGAGAGCGTCGAGCGCCGCCGCCATCTTGAGAGCGTCGAGCGCCGCCGCCATCTTGATAGAGGCGAGCGCTGCCGCCATCTTGGGAGGGCTCTGCCCGCCCCTCAGAGGCGCCTCTGCACGGCCGCTGTGGCCCCTTCAGCTGTTCTCTGGGTCCTGGGGGAGCTGAAAGACTTTGAGCTGCTGAAACACATCCTGAGGCTGTTTAATCTGAAGAAAAGAGGCTGAGGAGAGACAGCTGTCTGAAGGGAGAGTGCAGAGAGGTGGAGGCTGGTCTCCCAAGGAACAAGAGATAGGCCTCACGCTGCCCCGGGGGAAGTTTAGGTTGGCCCTGAGGATAAACTTCTCCCTGGAAAGGGCCCTCAGGCCCTGGAACAGGCTACCCGGGGAAGGGGCTGAATTGCCATCCCTCACCAGGCTTCACAGTGGTGGCAATCTGGAGCTCAGGGACGCTCTGCAGGAGGAGGAACAAAATGGCACTGGGCAGAGCCTCCTCTTCTCTTCACCAGGGTGTCGCCCACTTGCCCACACAGCTGCCAGCCACGCTCGCGCTGTGGTCCCGCTGTGACGGTGCTCGGTGTCTGCGCATGAGTGCNGGGCCCTCAGGCCCTGGAACAGGCTACCCGGGGAAGGGGCTGAATTGCCATCCCTCACCAGGCTTCACAGTGGTGGCAATCTGGAGCTCAGGGACGCTCTGCAGGAGGAGGAACAAAATGGCACTGGGCAGAGCCTCCTCTTCTCTTCACCAGGGTGTCGCCCACTTGCCCACACAGCTGCCAGCCACGCTCGCGCTGTGGTCCCGCTGTGACGGTGCTCGGTGTCTGCGCATGAGTGCCGGTGGGATCGGGCTGGAGGAAGGTGCAAGGCAGCGGCAGACAGCTGGGTTCGTGGTTGGACTCTACAATCCTGAAGGACTTTTCCAGCCTCAATGATTCTCTGACTTGGTGACCCAAGAGAAGGTAACGTGGGTTCAGCAGGGTCTAATTCCTAGGTGATGAAAGGACACTCTCAGTGTGACCTGTACACAGTTTCCCTCCTGGAATGACAGCAGGGTTGTGACCTAGCAGAGCTATGAGACATTTGGTGGGGTTTGGTGAGCTAAATACGTGCTGCACATGCTCATGCCTGGCTGTGCTGGACCAGCCCTGAGCCTCCCTGATGTTGGTGCCTTTGCCTTGTATTCTTAAAGCAGGATTAAAGATGTGAACGTTAAGGAAGGAGCTCTACAGCTGGCAGAATGGGCGATGTAACCTGTTATCCAAACCAGAGAGGCAACACTATTTGTTGGTTGGTCTTTGTAGCCTTATCCCTCAATCTCCACCACAAGACAACCTCCAGATCAAGAGGGGGATACAGAGCACCAGCTATGAATCAGAGACTCATAGCACATGGTTGGCTTTCTGCAGCTCACTGCAGCTCACAGAATCATAGAACCAGGTTTGGCAGGGACCTTAAAGATCACCANAGATCCCTTCCAATCCCTAATGTTCTGCGATTCTGTAGATCGCTTTTTGTTCAATAGATTTCCTAGTTTGTTTTACTGCAAACTACTGCAGTAACCTAGAAGTTGTTTTTGCTGTGAATCAAGTAATGGCTCAGGTCAGGGTGTCCATGGCAGCCAGCTGACTGACTGCAAAGGAATGTTAAATACCTGATCTCATGCCTGCTCTGCAAGTCGTACTTTTCTGCTTGAAGCTTATCAGCCAGCACCGCATGAAGGTCCGACTTCTCTAGCAGCTTGTTATCTGAAAGGGCAAAAAGTGCAATTAAGAAGATAACGAGAAAGCAAAACCAGATTCCCATCCTCTTCTACCAGCCAAGACCCACGATTTCCAATTGCTCTGACACAACCAGGCCTTACGCAAGCCTCCACCACATCGGCGCACACTCCCCTCTGATGTGGGCAGGCGAAGGCAGCGCTGAACCCCAAGATGCTGTGTGGGGCTGCTCTTACAACAGCTCACCAGCCAGACAGCTCGGGCGCAGTGCTAGCTGCTAAAGCAACAGTTCAAACCCTTCACAGTCCCTCAAACCACGGCATGGCAAACAGAGCCACCAGAGAGCTGCTGATACCCAGCACCAGAGTCCGGCCGATGTCTGGCTGCTTTCCGTCCCACAGCACACAGCCCTGCACAAAGAGGCAGCAGCTGCTCTGGCCCCCTCAATCAGGCCCCCCGGCCCCACTTCCATCAGGCCCTGGGCCCCTTCCATCGAGCCCTCCCCTGCCCCCACTTCCATCAGGCTCTCTCTCAGCCCCACTTCCATCAACACGCTCCGGCCCACTCCAATCAGGCTCTCCCTCAGCCCCACTTCCATCAGCCCCCTCTGGACCTCTCCCATCAAGCTCACCCAGGCCCCTTCCACCAGGCCCCTACTGCCCTGGGCCCTTCCACCAGGTCCCCTCCTCAGCGCCAGCGCCTCGCTGTTGTCAGCGCTCACGGAGCTCTGCCCCGGGCCCTCCGCCACCGCGGAGCGCCCAGAAGAAGCGGAGAGAAGAGGGCGCAGAGAGCCGCACTCACACTGCCCGATGATCTCCTCGAAAGCCTGTCGCTGCAGCCGGTCCCGCCGCCGCAGCTCGGCCGCGATGTGCCGCTTCCACGGCGGGAACCCGGCGGCCCGCAGCCCCGACGCCATCTCCGCGGCGCGACGCGAACGGGCGGCGGCGGGGCCAAGCGGGGCCGCAGGCGGCCGAAGGCAGCGGAGGAGGCGGCAGGAGCACCGGGAGGCGGCGGGAGGCCGGCGCGGCGGGACGAAGCCCTATCAGAGCCGGGACCCGGGCCGCAGCCGCCGCCCCACGCCCGCCATCGCGCCCCGGCCGCGCTCCGTCAGGGGTCCTGGCGCGGCGGCGGCGCGCGGAAATGGCGACAGCGGCTGTCCCGCCGCTGCCTGGCGCCGCCCTCCGGCCGCCTTCCGCCCGATCCCACCGGCACTCGCGTCCGGACACCGAGCACCGCCACGGTGGGACCACGGGGCGAGCGCGGCTGGCAGCGCTGTGCGGGCAAGTGAGCGGACACCCTAGTGAAGAGAAGGGGAGGCTCTGCCCCGCACCATTTTGTTCCTCCTCCCGGAAGAGCGTCCCGGTGCTGCCGCCATCTTGAGAGCGTCGAGTGCCGCTGCCATCTTGAGAGCGTCGAGCGCCGCCGCCATCTTGAGAGCGTCGAGCGCCGCCGCCATCTTGATAGAGGCGAGCGCTGCCGCCATCTTGGGAGGGCTCTGCCCGCCCCTCAGAGGCGCCTCTGCACGGCCGCTGTGGCCCCTTCAGCTGTTCTCTGGGTCCTGGGGGAGCTGAAAGACTTTGAGCTGCTGAAACACATCCTGAGGCTGTTTAATCTGAAGAAAAGAGGCTGAGGAGAGACAGCTGTCTGAAGGGAGAGTGCAGAGAGGTGGAGGCTGGTCTCCCAAGGAACAAGAGATAGGCCTCACGCTGCCCCGGGGGAAGTTTAGGTTGGCCCTGAGGATAAACTTCTCCCTGGAAAGGGCCCTCAGGCCCTGGAACAGGCTACCCGGGGAAGGGGCTGAATTGCCATCCCTCACCAGGCTTCACAGTGGTGGCAATCTGGAGCTCAGGGACGCTCTGCAGGAGGAGGAACAAAATGGCACTGGGCAGAGCCTCCTCTTCTCTTCACCAGGGTGTCGCCCACTTGCCCACACAGCTGCCAGCCACGCTCGCGCTGTGGTCCCGCTGTGACGGTGCTCGGTGTCTGCGCATGAGTGCCGGTGGGATCGGGCTGGAGGAAGGTGCAAGGCAGCGGCAGACAGCTGGGTTCGTGGTTGGACTCTACAATCCTGAAGGACTTTTCCAGCCTCAATGATTCTCTGACTTGGTGACCCAAGAGAAGGTAACGTGGGTTCAGCAGGGTCTAATTCCTAGGTGATGAAAGGACACTCTCAGTGTGACCTGTACACAGTTTCCCTCCTGGAATGACAGCAGGGTTGTGACCTAGCAGAGCTATGAGACATTTGGTGGGGTTTGGTGAGCTAAATACGTGCTGCACATGCTCATGCCTGGCTGTGCTGGACCAGCCCTGAGCCTCCCTGATGTTGGTGCCTTTGCCTTGTATTCTTAAAGCAGGATTAAAGATGTGAACGTTAAGGAAGGAGCTCTACAGCTGGCAGAATGGGCGATGTAACCTGTTATCCAAACCAGAGAGGCAACACTATTTGTTGGTTGGTCTTTGTAGCCTTATCCCTCAATCTCCACCACAAGACAACCTCCAGATCAAGAGGGGGATACAGAGCACCAGCTATGAATCAGAGACTCATAGCACATGGTTGGCTTTCTGCAGCTCACTGCAGCTCACAGAATCATAGAACCAGGTTTGGCAGGGACCTTAAAGATCACCAAGCTCCAGCCCCCCTGCACAGGCAGGGACACCTTCACCAGAGCAGGTCACTCAGGACCCCAGACAACCTGCCCTTCCACACTGCCAGGGATGGGGCAGCCACAGCTGCCTTGGGCAGCCTGTTCCAGCACCTCAGCACCCTTGCAGCAACGAATTAGTTCCTCATGTCCAACCTCAATCTCCCCTCTTCAAGTCTGGAACCCTTTCCCCTTGTCCCCTCGCTACTACCCCTGTCAAAAGCCCTCCCCCAGCTTCCTTGTAGCCCCTTTCAGAGATGCTGTGGGTCCCTTCAGGGTCTGTTCCACCATAATTTCTTGAAGGTTCTGTGCTGTGATGGCAGGGCTGTGACTAACACTCAGGTGATGAAGCAGATCCTTGCCCAAAGATGAGTGGAAGCGTTTCCCCTTTGGACCCACTGAAGGTCAGACTGAAGCTTGGTGCTGACTCAGAACCTGTAATGTTGTTTTCCTAGGAAGATGCTGGTCACCAGGCTCCTCCCCAAGAGTTTAGCTAAATTCAAAGCTCCGTTTTCAAATGAGTTTTTGTTTTGCATCTTTGAGTTTACGTTTGGGAAGAGGGAAGGTTCCCACATCTGGTTGTTTCCTTTGCGCTCACAAGCTGTGATTGTGACGGTGCAAATGCCATGAAGTACAGAGCAGACAGAATTTCCCTGCTAACTCTTCGTCCTTTTCATTGCAAAGGTCCCTTCTTCCTTTCCCAATTTCTTTGCTGACTTCCCTCCTGGGCCTCCCTGTGTCGACCTGTTTCTGTTGGAGATGGCTGTTACCCATCTCCTCTCTGCTAGATTCCGTCTCGCTCCGCTAAGTCTCCAGTTGCTTGTCCCCCACCTTTCCGCTTGTGGCCGGACCCCACCCTCTTCAAACACTCCCGTTCATGTGTTCCTTCCTGAGCCAAACGCTGGCAGGCTGGTTGTGTGCTGTCGTTACCCCCGGTAGTGAGGCTACAACCCAGCGCTCTGTGATGTGAGAGAGTGACTCACTGTGCATGTAACCTAGTCCAGGCCTTGGAGAGCTGCGGTGCAGAGTCAGGAGTGGCCGTACCATGTAGCAGGTCCCACCCCCAGCACTGAATCCTTTAAACAGGATCACAGGATTCACAGAATCACATCAGGGATTGGAAGGGACCTCAAAGACCATCCAGTCCAGTCCCCCCGCCACAGCCACATCCCCTACATCCAGTCGCACAGGAACACGGCCAGGTGGCCTCTGCACCCGCTCCGGCCTCTCAATCATTGTTGGAGTGGCCCGGAACTGCCCCCAGGACTTGAGGGGAGGCCTCAGTCGTTTCCCTGGTGTAGAGATGTTCAGCTGCAGAGGTACCAGATGTTCTTTCTCTGTCTGTATATAAGCAAACATGAATATGAAAAGGGTTCGCAGGATGTTGTTTCCAGCAGGATGCTAATAGGAGGTATTTTAGGATTTGCACTTGAGTTACAACTTCTGACGTTCCTCAGCAATTCTTTCATGGTTGATCCCCAGCTTGACAGAAGAAGAGGCTTCTTTTCACCCGCTGTAATTGCTGTAGGTTTTCTGATGCATAATGAGCTGATCACAGTCTCACAGAGCAGCATGAGAGGAATCCAACCCCTTGCCAGAGCAGGTTCTCCTAGAGCAGGTTGCACAGGAAGGTGTCCAGAGGAGATGCTTTACCTCGTTAGGCACCACCAAGCTTCCCTGAACTTAGGTTCTCAGCTCATTACCATTATTGTGTTTTATTAACTCCATTTACAGATCATCTTTGGGCGTGGGCCCAGAGGAATTGGACTGGATAGTCTTTCAAGGTCCCTTCCAATCCCTAATGTTCTGTGATTTCCAGAGGCCCATCCAGCCCCAGCAGTTGTCCCAGAAGGACACAGAACTGCTGGAGAGAGCCCGTGCTGGGGGCATCACAGAGGTGATGGAGGGAGGGGAGCATCTCCCTGCTGAGGAAAGGCTGAGGGAGCTGGGAGAAAAGTAGCCTGAGGGGTGACAGAGGAGTCTCTGGGAACGGCCCTTGGCCAGTTAGCTACTCCTGACTCACGCCCTTCGATCAGAGATGAATGTTTGAGCCTTGGAAGTGCTCTAAAATACAGAGGTTTTGCTGGAGGGGGTGGGGGGAGGTTCTTGGGTGATTTTGGGGCGATACGTCCCTTCGATCACAACACAGACAGATGTAACTGCTCTCAGAAGGCCACCACGAGAGCGTGGTGAAATGTCAGAACTTCCATTTGAAAAACAGATGGGAGGCTGGTGACTCAATTATCTGCTTTAAGCTGTACCGGGAGCGCTTGGCCCCAGCAGACTAGGGGTCTGAGCAACATCGCTTCTAACAACACGGAAATTACCCCCTTGCTATTTCAGAGTGACTAACGCATCTTCGTTTGTTTTGGTTGGCTTTTTCCTTCTATTTTTTGCTCCTCCTTGTGGAGCCAGCTTCTGTATGACCCTGCCATTACTGGGAAGGAAAATAAATCACACTCCACTACAACATCACAGACTCACAGGGTTATTGAGGCTGGAAAACCCTCTGAGCAAATCTAGCCTAGCCCAGCACTGAACATCAGCCCAGCAGCCATACCAGGGCTAAGGGCCACAGCTCCTCATTAACGGTACCAAAGGGAGCACAGAGTCTGATCTACAGCTTGGTGGCTACTCTCTTCGTGTAGCTGTCATCTAGAAAAAGCCCTTCTCTGAGGTACCGAGACCACCAGTCGACCTTCTCCCCCGCGGTGCAGCTTTCTGCTGTCGGGATGATCACGTCTGTGAGAGCCCGGCGTGTTTGCTCTGCGCTGAAACTGCAGATCCTAGCAGGGAGCAGCAGCCAGTCGCAGAGTGACTGAGGCTGGAGAAGCCCCCTGAGCTCAGCCAGCCCAGCCCCTAACATCACCGCAGTGGCCACACCAGGGCACTCAGGGCCACAGCCAGGCTGCCCTTCAACACCTCCAGGGATGGGGACTCCCCCACTGCCCTGGGCAGCCCAGTCCAGGCTCTGATCACCCTTTACATCAGGAAGGGCTTCCTGACACCCAACCTAACCCTGCCCTGGCAGCTTCAGGCCCTGCCCTCTGGTCCTGGTGCTGGCTGCCTGAGACATCTTTCTTAAAGTGAGGGGCCCAGCACTGCCCCCATTTCTCAAGGGGAGGTCTCCCCAGTGCCCAGTACAGGGGAAGAATGACGTCCCTAGCCCTGCTGGCCAAACTATTGCTGATCCAAGCCAGGATGCCTTGGGCCTTTTGTTCCACCTGGGCACCCTGCTGGCTCCTGTTCAGCTGGGTGTCACCCAGTCCTGCCAGGCCCCTCTCTGCCAGGCTGCTCTGCAGCCCCTCATCCCCCAGTCTGGAGCTGCAGGGGGTTATCGTGACCAGAAAATGTCACAGAAAGCTTTAACAGGGTCCTGTGTTTGTTCTGGAGACCAGAGGACAATAAACTCAGGTTAGACTGATCGGGCACAGGCAGGAAACAGGGTCTAGAACAGCTACCGTGTTCGGCACCAGTGCATCCTGTCGCTGGGAACCCAGAGCCTGTTTGCCAGCCGGGTTGCCATGGAAGTAGGGACACAAAGGCTGCAGCTATTTTAAGGAGTCAAAATAGAGGCTGCTGGAAAGTTACAGAGAGGCTCTACATCTGGGAGGAATCAGTCACTGTTTGGGCAATTCATACCCTTCCCTTCATGGCCTCTGCTGACTTGGTTGGGCAACAAGAGGGCCAGCAGGCGAACGTGCCCGGTTTGTCAGGAGGCAGCCGCGGGCCCAGGGCCGTAATGAGGAAGAAGCCACTTGTGTTCAGGTCCAAGTTTCGTCTTGTTCAGGGCTCGGGCAGTAACCCCAGCAGGGATCCTTTTAGAGGCTTTGTGGCAGAGACTGAAACCAAACCGAGCACAAGCACAGGACTTGTTTGCTAAATTCAGTTTGCTATCACAACAGCTCACACCGCCGGCGTTAGCAGCCGTCAGCTCCAGGTACAGCTGGTCTCACCGCAGAGACAAGTGCTTTGCACCAGCCCCTCTCTTCCAGTCTGTAGTTAAGCTCAGAGAGAACTCTTGCTTCTTCAGAGGCCTCAGAAAGCTCCTTAGAACACTTTCCACAGCCAAAAGCTGTGGTGCTCCTGCCATCCTTCCATTGTACAGGGTAACTCAGCCTGTCTGGAGAGCCACCAGTGACAACTCATCACAGACTCACGGAACATTAGGGACTGGAAGGGACCTCGAAAGGTCATCCAGTCCAACCCCCCCGCCACAGCAGGGGTTCAATCCCACAGGAACATGGCCAGAAGCATCTGAAACGTCTCCACAGAAGGAGACTCCACAACCCCCCTGGGCAGCCCCTGCCAGGGCTCTGGCACCCTCACCATGAACAAGGTCCTTCTCACACTGATGTGGAACCTCCTCTGCTCCAGCTCACACCCGCTGATCCTTGTCCTGTCACTGGGTGCCCCTGAGCAGAGCCTGGCTCCATCCTCCTCACACCCACCCTTCACATCTTGATCAACATCCATGGGGTCACCCCTCAGGCTCCTTTTTCCCAGCTCCAGAGCCCCATCTCCCTCAGCCTCTCCTCAGCAGGGAGATGCTCCCCTCCCTCCATCATCCCTGTGGCTCTGCCCTGGGCTCTCTCCGGGAACTCTGTGTCCTTGTGGAACTGAGGGGCCCACAACTGGCCACAACATTCCAGCTGTGGTCTCCGCAGGGCAGAGTAGAAGGGGAGCAGAACTTCTCTCTATCTGCTAACCACCTGCCCTCTGATCCACCCCAGGATGCCATTGGCCTTCTTGACCACCAGGGCCCATTGCTGGCTCCTGGCCATCCTGCTGGCCACCAGGACCCCCAGGTCCCTTTCTCCTCCTCTGCTCTCCAGCAGGTCAGTCCCCACCCTGTCCTGGTCCCTGGGGCTGTTCTTGCCCAGATAGCAGACTCTCCCCTGCCCTGGTTCTACCTCATTCAGTGTCTCCCGGCCCAGCTCTCCAGCCTGTCCAGGTCCCGCTGGATGGCAGCCCAGCCTGCTGGGGTGTTGGCCGCTCCTCCCAGCTCTGTGTCGTCAGCAAACCTGCTGACAGAGCCCTCTAATCCCTCACCCCAGTCATCACTGACTAGATTGAACAGGACTGGCCCCAGTACCGACCCCTGGGGCACTCCACTAGATCCAGGCCTCCAAGCAGACTCTGTCCCATTGCCCACCAGTCTGGCTTCTATCCCGCAGCCAGTTCACACCCTGCGTCGTGTGGCCTTCAGCTCCGAGTTCTCAGCGAAGAATTGATCAGGGAGAGGTGACTTTTATTAATTCTAACCGATCCCCACGGGAACAACACCGCCAAGTGGGTCCCCAGCAGGCAGAGCCCAGCTGTCCCCACGGCGTTAACGCTTCACGCGAACAGCACAGGACTGACAAGTGTGTTAATGTTCCTCAGTCAACAAACAGAGCTCTAGGGGAGGTCAGCACCGATCTGTTAGGAGGGCTACCAAACCAGCCGGCGGGCTGGTGTCCTTCGCAAGCAGGGTGCCTGCTCTAGCACAGGCTGAAGTGACGGCTCTTCTTCCCCTCGGGCAGCAGACACCTCAGCTGCCTGCATGCCCTGCCCCTTCTGCTATTGCTGAGTGCAGCTCTGGTGTTTCCCTGTTTGCCAGGGCTACCAGAGCCGGGGAAGACACAGAGGGACAGTGCCAAGGGCCAGCCCTCCCACTCTGCCTGACGAATGCAGCTCTGCAGCACAGGAGCTCACGCCGGAGGCACAGCCGGCTCCGTGGAGAGCGTGTGACGCTTTTCCTTGGGACACACTCCTGGAGCCGTACCGCCTTCAAAACTCTCTGCAGTCCCTATCCCTCCTAATAGGAAGCCTGTAACAGAATCAAAACACGGCGGAACGGGGGCTGTTTGAACGCAACCCCTTCCCTCTCGCAGTCCTTTCGCCGTCACTTCCCCCTTCTCAAAACATTCATGAGCGCACGGCCTTAACCACCCGCCCGTGAGCACCAGTACTGGAGCGACACTACAAAAGGCCAGCTTGCATTTGGTATTTCGGTCCTGCTCCTCTCGGTCTGGCGAACTCCTCAGCCAGGGCATCTTCACAATCACAGAGAAGGATCCCTCCTCAAAAATAAAGAATCCACAGTCGTTCAGAACCAGAGCAGAGGGCATCCGTGCGAATAAAGCTGTCATCTCCGTCGTTCTTGCCTTCCATCTTCCTCCCGGGGTGCCACCTGCCGTGTCGTTCTCACTGCAGAGACAAGAGAAGGCATCAGCTTGTCTACCGTCGCTTCCAAACGTTTTGATGCAGAAGGAGCCATCGGAAGGATCCTTTTTTGATGGAGAAAACCCTACAGCTTGCTCAGCTGGGCTCTCTTTGTATAGAATCATTCAGGATGGAAAAGACCCTTGGGACCATCGAGTCCAACCATCAGCCTGACTCTACAAGGTCACCCCTGTTTTCTGCCAAACCCAATTACTAAGACCTCCCCTACTCCTTGTTGTCCTGCTCAAGATCACAGAATCCCAGAACATTAGGGATTGGAAAGGACCTCAAAAGATCACCCAGTCCAACCCCCTGCCACAGCAGGATCCCCTAGAGCCAGTCACACAGGAGCATGGCCAGGCAGGTTTGAAATGTCTCCAGAGAAGGAGACTCCACAGCCCCCCTGGGCAGCCCCTGCCAGGGCTCTGGCACCCTCCCTGGGAACAAGGTCCTTCTCACACTGATGTGGAACCTCCTCTGCTCCAGCTCACACCCATTGCTCCTTGTCCTGTCACTGGGTGCCCCTGAGCAGAGCCTGGCTCCATCCTCCTGACACCCACCCTTTCCATATCTATCAACATTCAGGCTCCTTTTTTCCCAGCTCCAGAGCCCCAGCTCCCTCAGCCTCTTCTCAGCAGGAAGATGCTCCCCTCCCTTCATCAAGGGATGATGAAAACCTTCCAGATGGTCTGGGAAAAGAAACCCAACAAACCTTAACCCACCACCCCAGACAAGCAGATGTGTGGGTTTGTGCTCTGAGCTTGTGCAGGGGACCCAGAGCGAGGGCACAGGCGTTAACCCACTGCTACTCCAGCAGGATCCTGCTTTGACACCAGGGTCTAACAAAGCTCCCACCCTCCCTTACTCCCAGGAGTGACCCACCGATGTAGTTGTCCTGCCAAGCGGTCCCTCTTCCGTCCGATGCTTCGCGGAGTGCGGCAGCTCCAGGCTGTCCCGGTAGTCCCGGCCCTTGGAGTTCTGCATGTCCAGCACGGCCCGGCTCTTCGAGGGAAGGGGCGGCTTGACTTGCTGCCCCTGGATGCTGGGGCTTTCAGACCGCAGAGGCTTGACCAGTCTTTTGAGCGCCGCTGAGCTGTCTGCTGAGGTCGGCGTCTTCGGTTTGCCTTGGGTCTTGTCCCCTGCAGCCTTCTCCTCAGCTTGGCCGGAGCAGGTGTAGGACCGAAACCTCTGTGTGGGCACCAGGAAGGGTGGTGACGACTGCTTGGCAGAGGCCTTGCTGCTGCTGTCGGGCTCCTGCGGCTTCGTGAGGTGACAGCTCTGCTCAGGTGGTAGCGGCTGCTCTTTCCGCAGGGCCTTGGCGTAGTCCTGCTCTTTCTTTGGTGCCCCCTTGCCCTTCGAGCCCGTGTAGTCGTACAGGGGATTGTCAAACATCTCTGGCTTCTGCTGGCCTTCCTCCTGAAGCAGAGGCTCTGCGGCGGCTTTCCCCAGGTCAGGCGGCCTAGAGTCGTCAAAGCAGGGCAAAGAGGAGGCTTGTAAAGAGCAGGAGAGAGACACTCGTTGATTTAAAGTGCGGATTCGTCGGAAGCGAGAGCGATAACGTTAAACTGACAGCTCACAGCAGTGACAGGGGAGAGCGGAGCTCTGTCTGATCGTGATGAACGGGACGGCGGCGGGCGGACACGCGCCAGCGCCGCAGGGGCCCCCTGCTGCACCGCAGCCTTGTGAGGGCGATACCGGGCTTCTCTTGAAAGAGAGAGACGCTGCGGAGCGCCGCTGCGCCAGGGGTTCGATGGCCCCGCAGCCGGCGCAGGGCTCAACCTCAGTGTCAGTCAGCATCCTCAGATCTGGCAGAGGGGCCTGAACTCGCTGTCTGGACGCTGAATCCATCAGCAGCAGCTAATCACATCACACGCTAGCGTTTACAGCTAGAAACTAGTCCATCTCCTCTTGCTGCCGATGCCACACGGAGACGGGACAGAGCCCCCCACTGCACCCAGAGGCCAGTAGGCAGGTGACAGCTGAGTACTGCAGCGTGAGGCAATCGCCGCGTGCTCCCAGCGGAGCCCCTTGAACCGAGGCGCAGACAGCACAGCTGTGCTACCACGGCACCGGGGAGCCGCTGTGGGGTTTGTAGGGCTTGGCCCGCTTGGCAAGGGCTGTCATCTGATCAGCCACAGCAGCACTGCACAGAGTAGGACAGGGACGGGCGGCACGTCTTCGGTGGGTGTCTTCACATGAGTTGGGTTCCTTACTTCAAGGTACTTTCTAAAATCATAGAATCATTCAGGCTGGAAAAGACCTCTGGGATCATCAACCACCAACCCCACTCTACAAGGTCACCCCTCAACCAGACCCCCCAACACCACATCTGAGTGACTTTTAAACTCATCCAGGGATGGGGACTGAACCCCCACCCTGGGCAGCCCAGCCCAGGGCCTGACCACTCTCTCCAGGAAGAATTTCTTCCTGATGGCCAGTCTGACCCTCCCCTGGTGGAGCTTGAAGCCCTTCCCTCTGCTTCTGCTGTTGATGACCTGTGAGAAGGGACCAGCACCAACATCTCCCCAGTGTCCTTTCAGAGAGCTGTAGAGAGCGATGAGGTCTCCCCTCAGCCTCCTCTTCCTCCAACTAACCACCCCCAGCTCTCTCTATCTCTCAGTCTCATCACATTGATTCTCCAGCCCCTTCCCCAGCCTCGTTGCCCTCTTCTGCCCTCGCTCCAGCCCCCCAATGTCTCCCTTGGACTGAGGTGCCCAACACTGTGCTCAAAGTGCTACCTTCCCAGTGCTGAGCACAGGGGAACAATCCCCTCCCTACTGCTGCTGGACACACAGTCCCTGATCCAGGCCAGGATGCCACTGGCCTTCTTGGCCACCTGGGCACCCTGTTGGCTCCTGTTCAGCCACCTGTCAGGTAGAACCCCCAGGTCCCTCTCTGCCAGGTGGAAAATCTAGCAGGTGCTAGACGCCATGTGCTCGACTAAAATAGTGCCCTGAGCCCTCAGACTCCTGTGGGAGCCAAAAATATGTTCACACGTCTCGCAAGAGAGGCCCTACCCAGCCCTGCCCAATGCAGGGAAGCGATGGGGCTCCTGCACCCTGGTGGGTGCAGGCAACCAGTGTCCTCGTTGCAGACCTCAGCTGCTTTCTGAGGCTGGGCTGGAGCTCCCTGGTGAGTGCTGGTGGCGTCAGAACACGCAGAAGCCAGGGCTGCAAGCGCTGCCTCAGGCTGTTGTGTGGCTGACGGCGCTTCCTGCGTGTTTTGAGTTGGACCTCGGTCCAAGGGAGACATCGAGGGGCTGGAGCGAGGGCAGAGGAGGGCAGTGCAGCTGGGGAAGGGCCTGGAGAAGAAATCTGATGAGGAGAGACTGAGAGGGTTGATGGTTGGGCTCAGTGACCCCACAGCTCTTTTCCAAACTGAATGATGACTCTGTGCTCCGCACTCGTGACCTTCACTTATCTAATTCTAGAGAGAAAAGGCTGGAAGAAAAGAACCTGCTGCGCTTGAACTCTGGGCGGTGAAAGAGCGGCTGTACAGAATGCCAGGAGAGAGGAGTGACCCCCGCCCAGCTCCAACACTCACAGGTACTCCTGACCCCGGCTACAGCCGCTTCTGTTCACCGCAGGCGGGACGGGTGCCTTGGGAGACAGAGGCGACAGGCAGGGCGAGGTGGAAGTTGACTGACTCTGCCCCAGGATGGAGCTGGGCTCCTTGGGCTGCTGCTCGTAGCCCCACGGAGAGGCCGGCTGCTCTGGGGAGGGCGTCTGCTTGAGCTGGCTGGTCGCAGAGGGCTGCTGAGAGAACGCAGCCATCCCCAGGTAGTTGGGGTTGCTGATGTCTGTGGGAGCGGAGCTGCTGAGGAGAAGCAGTTCTGTTAGGAGGATGCATCCACAAATACATCGATGTTTTCTGTCTCACTGCCAGCTACAAAGCACTTGGTGCCCACTGACTGCTTTGATTTTAGGTTCAGTACCACCTACTTTCCCTTTTTCTTTGTCACTGTTGCTTTAGAGCCAGAGTGGGAGTCCTGTCAGTGCCTCCCTCCCCGGGGGTCACCGGAGAGGAAACAGCTGGGCCGAGGCCACCTCCTCCAGCCCCAAACCGTTTGCCTGGCTGCAGCAGGCGCTTCAGGCAGAGCACAGGGCTGGTGCTGCTGAGCTGTTTGGGCTGCACCCACACAGCCCTGAGCAGAAGGCAGGAGGCTGCCTGAGAGGAAAGGGTTGTAGGGTCGATGGCTGGGCTTGGTGATCCCAAGAGTCTTCTCCAACCTGAGTGAGTCTGAGAACCTGAAAGGCCCTGTGACACCGGAGTGAAGGGACAAGCTCACTCCCAAGCATCCTGTGGCTCCTGGAAAGGAGGAGACAGGCAGCTGGAGTGCAGATTCCCTCCCCAAGCTGGCAGAGGGAACGTACCGTAACAAATCCTCCCTCCCCAGGGCGTCTGGAGCAGGGGCAGCACTCCCCCGGTAACGAGCGATGGCTGCTGCTTCTCTGGCCATCAGATGAGTAGATTTGGACTTTCTGTTGGGGATAAAAGGGCCCTTTTTAACTGGAGGGCAGAGGCTCTGACTAACACATCCTCCGCTTTTGAAGCTGTGGGCACAGATGCATTGACCAGCCCTGACCACTGAACCACAACGGCCGCTTGCCAGTGCTGCCACAGCAAGCCCAGCTTTGTGTTTATCGAGCCAGCTAGCGCCTGACTTACCCACTCACCCTTTACCTGTTAGTCTGATCCCAGTCCCTGCTAGGCTCCAGGCTACTGAGGGGCTTCGCCTTCTGCCCGGCCATCTCATCACGTTCAATCTTGACAAAGTCTGGAGGAGAAGAAAGGCACAAAGGTGTGTGGGCAGCCTCAGGGAACCACCGCCCGCCTCTTCTCCGTCCCTTGACTGCTCTGTTGATCAGAGTGGCAGTGAGATGGTTTCCAGTAGCTGCTGGGTTTGTGTTTGCTGCTGCCTACGGGCACCCGTCGTGCTCAGCCGAGACAGAACAAGTGGATCCCCCACCCCGGTCCCATTCGGGTCATTGTACCTTTGACACCGACAGCACACGGCTCGAGGCTGCGTTTGCACTCTGACAGGGAGCAACAGGCACCAAGGCCAAGGTGGAATCATTGATGATTCACATTGGAAAAGACCCCCCCCAGGACCAGCGAGTCCAGCCAGCAGCCCTGCTCTACAAGGTCACCCCTAAACCAGAGCCCCCAGTACCACATCTGAGCAACTTGTCAACACCTCCAGGGATGGGGACTCAGCCCCCACGCTGGGCAGCTCAGCCCAGTCCCTGACCACTCTCTCCAGGAAGAATCTCTCCCTGATGCCCAGTCTGACCCTCCCCTGGTGGAGCTGGAAGCCCTTCCCTCTGCTTCTGTCACTAATGACCTGTGAGCAGAGCCCAGCACCAGCATCTCTGCAGGGTCCTCTCAGATAGTTGTAGAGAGCGATGAGGTCTCCCCTCAGCCTCCTCTTCCTCAACCTAACCAGCCCCAGCTCTCTCCATCTCTCAGTCTCATCACATTGATTCTCCAGGCCCTTCCCCAGCTCTGTTGCCCTCCTCTGCCCTTGCTCCAGCCCCTCGATGTCTCCCTTAGACTGAGGTGCCCAACACTTCTCCCTGCTCCAGCTGGACACCCAGTTCCTGATCCAGGCCAGGATGCCACTGGCCTTCTTGGCCACCTGGGCACCTGCTGGCTCCTGTTCAGCTGCCTCTCAAACAGAACCCCCAGGTCCCTCTGTGCCAGATGCTCTCCAGCCTCCTGCCCTCAGCCTGTAGCTGCAGTGGATTGTTGTGACGAAGATGCAGGACCTGACACTGCTGAGCAGGACCTTGCTCTGCTGAAACACAGACCGTTGCCCTCAGCCCATGGATCCAGCCTGTCCGGGTCCCTCTGTCCAGCCTCACTGCCCCCCAGCAGATGGACACTCCCTCCCGACGTGGTGTCGTCTGCAGACTGACTGAGGGTGCCCTCCATCCCCTCACGAAGCAAAGCCAAGCCAAGCCTGTGATCTTTGAGCCTTGTGAGCCCTCTGCAGATCTTCCCCGGAGTGACTGGGGCAGGGAGAGGGATGCAGCCCCCTGGCCACAGAGCCACCGCGACCGGGAAGAAGGTCCCAGCATGCAGTAAAGCCGGTGCCCGTGGCAGGCAGGGGGCTCTCTCCGTCTGCCAAACCAACTCCAACCATGAAAAAGAAAAGCCCCAATGGGATCCCCGTGTCTTCCGGAAGGAGCACCGGGGCCCTCCTGAGAAACAACCGCAGCCAGCAGCAAAAGCTCTCGTCTCCTTGGGCCCAAAAGCCCTGCAAGGATGATTTTCAGTCCCTCGACGGGTATCGGAAGTCTTTGGGGATTTCTGTCCCTAGAGTGAGCCCCGCAGAGGTGATCCCCGTCCTTACCGTAGAGCTTCTCCCTCTGTTTCCCTTGAGATGTCTGCAACTTGATTTCGCCCTGGAAGACCCCTGTCTTCTCCCCGTGGTGGGTCAGCTCGGTGTGGATGGGAACGAGCGCTTCCGTCGCTTCGATTCGCAGGGCGATGCAGCCTTCCCCTGGAGAACCACCAGGTGACAGTGAGCTGGCACCGAGAGGAGAAGCACCGACAGCTCTTCCTCGTGTCAGTCTTCTCCTGTCTCCGTGCCGACAGGGCTGAGATTACAGAGGAGCCTCTGCTGTGGGGCAGAGTGTGAAATCTTCCCCTTTGGAAATCAGGGGCATTCTGATTCATCTGGAATCTGGTGTCCAGTGCTGGGCCCCGCAGTTCAGGAGGACACAGAGCTGCTGGAGAGAGCCCAGGGCAGAGCCACAGGGGTGATGGAGGGAGGGGAGCATCTCCCTGCTGAGGAGAGGCTGAGGGAGCTGGGGCTCTGGAGCTGGGAAAAAGGAGCCTGAGGGGTGACTCCATGGATGTTGATCAAGATATGAAGGGTGGGTGTGAGGAGGATGGAGCCAGGCTCTGCTCAGGGGCACCCAGTGACAGGACAAAGGGCAGTGGGTGTGAGCTGGAGCAGAGGAGGTTCCACATCAGTGTGAGAAGGACCCTCTTCCCAGGGAGGGTGCCAGAGCCCTGGCAGGGGCTGCCCAGGGGGTTGTGGAGTCTCCTTCTCTGGAGATGTTTCAAACCCTCCTGGCCATGTTCCTGTGTGACTGGATCCAGGGGATCCTGCTGTGGCAGGGGGATGGGACTGGGTGATCTGTGGAGGTCCCTTCCAGTCACTGATGGTCTGTGATCCTGTGATCTTCCTTCTTAGCAGGTGTGAAGGGTTTAGGCTTCGGAAACTCTCGCAGGTGACTGCTGGGTTCCGAGCTCCCATTGCTGGCAGGGCAAACACCAGCCTGTGACTGCCAGTTCAGCTACTGGGATTTCAGTGGAGATCCTCCTGTGGGCCAGGACTGCAGGGTCTAGAGCAGCACGGACAGCCGCTGCGCTGTAGCCAGGAGAAGTCAGTGTGAGCAGAACAGGACCTGTGTGTTCTGCATAAACCTGTTGGAGCAGACTGACTCCTCTCCTGATTTAATCCCTGCAGAGCACTTTGTTTTCCGTCAGCCACTGCTCTTTTAGGGGCTGCTACAGCACAGATTGTTGCTTCTAGTTCACATCCCTCTAATCCCCATTACCTCACAAAACATTGCCCACGATGTGTTTTTGTCTGCACTGAGCTCTGCAGCAGGAGTCAGGGCACCGGAGATGCTCAGTCTGCGAGTCGCTTCTGCTCTCTCCCACTCTTTCAGCACTTGGGGGAAAATGGAAGTCGCTCTCGACTCCTCCAGAACTGACGAGCTGAGCACTCACCGTAAGATTCGTCGCTGTCCGATGACTTGATGCTGATGAGGATGTGTTGGTCCAGGAGGTACTCGGGGTCCGAAATGATCGGAGTCAGCTGCAAAGACGCGTTGAAGGGGTCAGGGCGGGCGGCGGTCCACAGGAACACAGCTCTCCTGGAGCCCGAGCCCCTGACGAGCAGAACTCAGCCAGACAGACCCGGAGGGGATCAAGTCACCCCCGGGACCAGTGAGCTCTGGATGTTGGAGGCGGAAGGCTACACACTTCCAGAGTCCCCCTCTCTCGCTCCAAGCAGCAGAGAGGAGGCTAAAAACCAACCACTCACATGGGGCTGAGTTCCTGTTTTTCCCCACAGTGCAGACTGAAAACTGCTCTGATTACAGCCTGTCCCCCCAAAACCTGTCTGTCCCCTGTGTGTCCAGTGCTGGGCCCCTCAGTTCCAGAAGGACACAGAGCTGCTGGAGAGAGCCCAGGGCAGAGCCACAGAGATGATGGAGGGAGGGGAGCATCTCCCTGCTGAGGAGAGGCTGAGGGAGCTGGGGCTCTGGAGCTGGGAAAGAGGAGCCTGAGGGGTGACCCCATGGATGTTGATCAATATGTGAAGGGTGGGTGTGAGGAGGATGGAGCCAGGCTCTGCTCAGGGGCACCCAGTGACAGGACAAGGGGCAACATGAGCCCAGCGGCCAGCCCAGGCCACTAAGGGCCAGAGCCAGGCTGGCCTTCAACACTCCACCACTGCCCTGGGCAATCCAGTCCAGGCTCTGATCACCCTTTCTGTGACGAAGGGCTTCCTAAAGTTCTGTTCCTGCTGCAGACTGGCAAAAGAGTCCTTCCCTGCTGAGAGGATTCTGTTTGGCTGAAGCCCATCCTGCTCTCTGCAGTCCCTTCTCAATGTAAACAGGATCACAACCCAGTTCCTGAGAGCCATGTTCACCCAGCAAGCGACAAGACGCTGCTCAGGGGATGCAGGTGGAAGGGTCACTTCTCTTCCCACGGGTGTGGGAATGCAGCCCCCGTTTACCTTTGGAAGAGCATCGATGAACTTCACCACGAGCTCCCCTTCGCTCCCATCCTCGTTTTCTCCTTCCTGGCTCTTTACAAAACCTGCAAAGGGACAAGGAGTGAGTTCTCCAGAAGAGAGCAGGTCCTTGCCTACAGATCACAGGATCACAGCACGTTAGGGATGACNGGACTGGACACAACAATCCAGCTGTGGTCTCAGCAGGGCAGAGCAGGAATCACAGAATTCCAGGACCACACAACATCAGGGATGAGAAGGGACCTCGAAAGACCATCCAGTCCCATCCCCTGCCACAGCAGGATCCCCTGGAGCCAGTCGCATGGGAAGTCAGAAGTTTGGCCAAAAGGCAAAGGACAGGCAGTGACCTGAGTCTGCCAAGGGGACCGAGTCCCCCCAGCGCCGCAGGTTTGCCTCCCGCCCCGGTGCCTCCGTGCCCCTGCTGGGGGGCTTTTCAAGCGGTCCCCCATCACAGGAGCGGTGTGTAAGTGGGACAGCGAGCCTTGGGTGCTTGCTTCATCGCGTTACCGCGTGGCAGCGCGCTGCGCCGAAGACAGCTAGCTCCACAGGAGATGATTTTTGGGGGCTGCACGGAGATTTGCATAGATTTCTATGGAAACGGTGTGTTGCAGCTCTTAAATTAGAATTTCAAAAGTGCTATCTTGAGTGGCGTAGGAAGAGCTGTCATGTTCCTCTCCCCCAGCCCTGTGTGCCCGGAGCTCTGCCGTGCCGAGCGGAGCTCGGAAAGAGAAGCTGCTTAACAAAGCCCCGCTTGTGGCTGCGGTGGGCAAACAGCCTCCTGGGGCCCAGGCTCCCAGCTGCTGAGGGCCTGCAAAACCTGGGGCCAGGTGGGGAGGAACTGTTGGGCTTCTGGTGCCCTGGCACCTGAAAGGGGCATCACCCCAGGAGGAGTCTTCTGTCCAGTTCTGGGCCCTGGTTCCAGGCCAGCAGCATCCTGGGGTGGATCAGAAGGGCGGTGGGTAGCAGATGGAGAGAGGTTCTTNGGGGCTGCCCAGGGGGGTTGTGGAGTCTCCTTCTCTGGAGACATTTCAAACCCTCCTGGCCGTGTTCCTGTGTGACTGGATCTGGGGGATCCTGCTGTGTCAGGGGGATTGGACTGGCTGATCTTTCAGGGTCCCTTCCAGTCCCTGATGTTCTGTGATCCTGTGGTTCCTCTTTTTTAACACCAGGTAATTCCCAGAATCACAGAATTAACCCTTTCTATTAGCACAACTACCACTTTCTTATTTAATTATGATCAAACCCTCTTTCTTAGCACAATGCAGATGCTTTAAAGTTGCCTGATCATTCGTAGAGGGGATGATTATCACAGAACACTAGGGATTGGAAGGGACCTCAAAGGATCATCCAAGTCCATCCCCCTCCACAGAAATGGAATCAGTGGAATCACAGAGTCACAGAATCTTGCTAAGCAGCAACGCTCTGTGTGATAATCAAGAGCAACTCATTTCTCATCAAGACAGAAGCTCTCTGACTGCCAGCCAAGACATGGAAGAGATGCTGGTGGGTTCCATGTCCAAACTGAGGGGCTTGGTGTGCTCTGCTGACAGTCTGGGACGACCGGAACCGACCACCAGTGTGTGGGACACTCCTTTTGCAGTGATCCCCACAGGTCAGAGCAAGAGGCAGGGGACTAGTCCAAACACGGGGGAAGCTGCAGCCAGCGAGACCACGGGCAGGCAGAACCTTACTTTCCAAGCAGCTGGAGTGAAACTCGATGTAGAACTTGGTCTGGGACTTGGTCTTCAGCGTAGCGACGCAGCGCAGGAACTCAATCTCCCCTTGGGAATCCGTGTACTTGGAGTCTAGGAAAGAGGGAAGGACACAAACAGCCTCTTCAGCAGCAGACGGGGAGAGGGGCAGCTTTTCCTTCCAGCATTTACAGAGCCCTGCGCTCTGCCCTCAGCGGCGGCGCCGGCACGCGGGCACCCGGCCCAACTCACCGCTCTTCGACACAAACTGCGAGGTGACTCCCACTTCAAAGGTGGCAAAGACAGGGCTGTGGTCGCTGGTCGTGATGTCGGTGGTGCAGCCTGCCGACAAGAAAGGGAGGAAGGAGTGTTGCTGCCCGGCTGCTGCGAGACGGCTGCAATCGAAACGTTCTCCAGTAACGTTCCAGAAAGCTCCACTGTTGCTGGGGAAGCTGCCTCCAGCCAAAGGTGCTTCTGTGTCATCCCAGGGCAGTGTCTAGGAAGGAGCCCTCTGGCCACAGCCCGTAAGGGTTTGGGTAACGGACCCACCTTTGCCTTCTCGTTTCGCAGGCGACTGCCAGCGCTACATCCCCCAGCACAACAAGCGTCGGCAGGGCTCCTGGCTGCAGCTAGTTATGGCAGGAACTCGCCCGAGAACGCGCTGGTGCTCCTTCAGCGCTGCAGAGCAGCTCAGGGCCTGAGACTGACACTGAGCGAGGACTCGGCCTGACCGGAGCGCACTCAGAGCGCCGGCTAAGGGCAGCCCCTGAGCAGAACGGGGTGTGAAAACACTCCCAGAGGAGTTATCCCAGAACATGAGGGATTGGAAGGGACCTTGAAAGGTCATCCAGTCCCATCCCTCTGCCCCAGCAGGATCCCCTAGACCCAGTGGCACAGGAACACGGCCAGGCGGGTGCTGTACTTCCCTCAACCCAGCAATAAACCCTGCAGGCACCACGTAAGAGCACAGGCAGAGAGGTTGGGCTCCACTCTGCCCGGTCTAACGCCAGGTTCCTCCATGCCGAGAGCCCGGCAGTGCTGGGAGATCCTACAGCCTCTGCTCTGAGTCATTTCCGCTCCAGACTGATTGCTTTTGCTGTCTGCAATCTGTTCTCTACCCACCATAGGACTGGCACACGACGTGCACCATGGGGTAGGACTTCCAGAGCACTCGGTCGCACCACGACGGCAAATTGTACTTCATCTGCAGAGCAAAGGGGAGGAGATGTCAAGGGGAGACTGTTCACAGAGGAACAGGAGATTCACTTGGCCCAGCAGCACAGCATCAGAATCATCCAGGTGGGAAAAGAGCCCCAGGATCAGCAAGTCCAACCAGCAACGCCACTCTACAAGGTCACCCCTAAACCACATCCTCCAACGCCACATCCCAGTGACTCTGAAACACCTCCAGGGATGGGGACTCAACCCCCACCCTGGGCAGCCCAGCCCAGTCCCTGATCACTCTCTCCAGGAAGAATCTCTCCCTGATGGCCAGTCTGACCCTCCCCTGCTGGAGCTGGAAGCCCTTCCCTCTGCTTCTGTCGCTACTGACCTATGAGCAGAGCCCAGCACCAGCATCTCTGCAGGGTCCTTTCAGACAGAGAGCGATGAGGTGTCCTCTCAGCCTCCTCTTCCTCAACCTAACCAGCCCCAGCTCTCTCCATCTCTCAGTCTCATCACATTGATTCTCCAGGCCCTTCCCCAGCTCTGTTGTCCCCCTCTGCTCTCGCTCCAGCCCCTTGATGTCTCCCTTGGACTGAGGTGCCCAGAGCTGGACCCAGCACTCAACGTGCAGCCTCCCCAGTGCTGAGTGCAGGGGCACAATCACCTCCCTGCTCCAGCTGGACACCCACTTCCTGATCCAGGCGTGGATGCCATTGGCCTTCTTGGCCACCTGGGTGCCCTGCTGGCTCCTGTTCAGCCACCTGAATGTTTGTGCCAAATCTTTCCTGTCTGTTCTGACTCCTTTCAGAACACTGCAGGGGCAGAGGTTGGTTTAGGTCACCTTCTTCTGTAGGAGTGACTAGTGCCCCTCTGGCACGTCTGAAGGGAGATGGGCTTGCACCTACCCCCGTAGCTTTCTGCTTGGTGTACGCGTACTTCTCCCGGGTGCCTCTCTCGAATCGGTAGGTTGGAGCAAACGTGATCTCTTCTTCCTCTGAAACAGAGAGAGAGAGACAGCTCTGTCACAGTGTGGCCTCGTCTGGGCAAGGCAGCCGCTGCCCTGTGCCCCCTGCCCCACAGCAGCTCTGCCAGAGAAGGTTACTGGAAAGGGGAGAGGATCCTGCCAAGAACTCGGGCTCTTACCAAACTGCAGAAACACCTTCTGGTCCCTTCTCTCTGTGAGCAGCTGGTCGAAAGCCAGCAGCTCCGGATACTGCTGCTGCCTGATCTTCTGGATAATGTTCTCTGCTTCCTGCCAACAGGGAAACAGCAGAGCTGCGGGTGATGCGAAGCCTTCTTGGAAACGCTCCCTTCTCTGTGAGCCAGCAGTGCCTCTGAGCCCTTCACAGAGACCGACCCCTGCCACTTCCCCACCTTCTTCCCCTCCAGCACCAGGCCCCAGTCTCCGCTCTGAGCCTCAGCTCTTGCCCACGGACCCTGGCACCGGAGAGCCCGCGCGTCCCCTGCTCGCACAGACACGCCAGCAGGTGCACAGGAGCACCAGGCTGCCGCGGTCTCCCACCTGCTGACACCATTCCAGTGTTTACAGTAGCCCCGCGGCTTCCAAAGGCTCCTTCGGAGCTGAGGGCGAAGCCAGCAGAGCAGGAAGGCTGCTCAGGGCCACGCAGGGCTGCTCAGGGACAGCCGCTCGCTCGCGGTGGGGCGGCGGGCTGCCTGGGGTCCATCAATGGACCCATCACTGATGTGGAACCTCCTCTGCTCCGGCTCGCACCCGTGGCCCCTTGTCCTAGCATTAGGCCCCGTTCCCGGGAGCATTAATTGCTGGAGGGGGCGAAGGGGACTCCCTTGCTCTCCCTCAGCTGGGGGTCCCGTCCCTTCTGCCTCCCCTCTTTCTGCCGCGCTGCCCTAACGAAAACGCAGCACTTTGTCGCCCCTGGGGCTTCCCGCGGGTCCCTGACCGTCGGGGGCTGCTCCACGCGGTAGTTCAAGTCTCCCAGCCAGAAGAGATGAGTGAAGCGATGGGTGACGTTGAACGGGCTCAGCTTCTTATCTCCCAGCGTCAGGAAGCGCAGGATGTTCATGTAGTTCTGGTTGCGCCTGCCGCGGCAAGAGACATCTGCCTGACGCGCTCAGCCGCCAGCGTCGCAGCTGCCAGCCCAGTAACGCGCTGGTGTCCGCTGGGGAGCCAGCGTGCCTCGCGCCACCAGCAGCACGGCACAGCTCCCGCGGAGCAGGGGACAGGGGCAGCTGCAGCAGCTCTGCCTCGGGTGCCAGCCGGCTCCCACCCCAACTGAGAGGCTGGGAAGCTGTCCTGGAGCCCTTCTGCTGCCTCCTGGGGCTGTCGCTTTTCTGCGCTGGGTGTCCTCAAAGCCCAGCACGAGGTTGTTGCCTTCAGATCTCAGCAGCAATCGCACAACTAGATTTTGGCTGCTACTTCAGGCCCCGGGGAAACCTCCCACAGAAGTTAATTCCATCAGAGGCGAGGACCCCGTGCAAGAACTTCCACGCCACTCGCTTCCCGGGCCCTGGACTACCGAGGCTGGCAAAGCTAATCTCTTCATTTCACGCCCCCTTGGCTGTCAAACCCACTCCTGCTCCAGCTCCTCCCAGCGTGGGCACAGCTCTCCCACCGACGGCGGGCTCTTTGCCTTCCAGCCCTGCGCCGCACAGAACCTGCCTCGACCGTGGAAATTCACATGTCACAGCTGGATGCAGAGAATTAGCCCCCGTGAGGTATTTCTGAGCCGCACTCCTCCCTCATGCTCCTGAGAGCCCAGCAGGACCTGCAGCCCGGCGCCGGGGCTCTCAGCGCTGCCGGAGGTGAGGAGGCCCAGGGTTCCCTTCAGCCTGCTGTTCGGGGAAGGGAAGAGCCTCCCTGCGTCGCTCCGCACCGCCGCAGAGCGGGGAACCGCGTGCGTCCCGTGACAGTCACACCAGGGCTGCGTGGGACGTGGATCTGAACCCCTGAGGCGCAGCCCTGCGGCAACTCCCTCACTCCAACGGGGACACAGGGAGCAGCGTCTCCTGCGTTGCCCTCCCAGGAGACACTTAACAGTGCTTTGATCAGGAAAACACTCCTGGGGGTCCCTGCTCCCAAACACAACCCAGAGAGCTTCACCCGGGGTCAACACCTGTGTGGGAGAGGGGAGGATGTGCCTCACCTGTGTTTCTTTTCACTTCCTGAAGTCAGATGGCTGTTAACAAACCCAAAGGAGGTTCCATTAAACATGAAGGAGACCCCCACAGCTCCTTTGTTACCTGTGGAAAGACAAACAGAAGCCATCAGGGGCTCGGCCCAGCGCCAGGCTGAGTCCAGCAGAGCTGCCAAAGCACCTAGTGCAGCTTCAGAGCGGAGCCGACTTCATCCGCCTGAAAGCACCGGAACACAGAGCACGGACCGGGGCAAGAAACCTTCCAGGGGTGATGAAACCAGGGCTGAGGGGAACAAGGGCCGTTTCCTTCTGAAACCCAAGGAAGAGCAATGCAATGGCCAAAGGTGTTTGTGGGGAGAATCACACAGCCACAGACCACCAGGGGTTGGAAGGGACCTCGAGAGATCATCCAGCCCCATCCCCTGCCACAGCAGGATCCCCTAGATCCAGTCACACAGGAACATGTCCAGGAGGGTTTGAAATGTCTCCAGAGAAGGAGACTCCACAACCCCCTGGGCAGCCCCTGCCAGGGCTCTGGCACCCTCCCTGGGAAGAGGGTCCTTCTCACACTGATGTGGAACCTCCTCTGCTCCAGCTCACACCCACTGCCCCTTGTCCTGTCACTGGGTGCCCCTGAGCAGAGCCTGGCTCCATCCTCCTGACACCCACCCTTCACATATTGATCAACATCCATGGGGTCACCCCTCAGGCTCCTTTTTCCCAGCTCCAGAGCCCCAGCTCCCTCAGCCTCTCCCCAGCAGGGAGATGCTCCCCTCCCTCCATCATCTTTGTGGCTCTGCCCTGGGCTTTCTCCAGCAGCTCTGGGTCCTTCTGGAGCTGAGGGGCCCACAACTGGACACAAGATCCCAGCTGTGGTCTCCCCAGGGCAGAGCAGAGGAGGAGGAGAACCTCTTGATCTGCTAACCCCTCCACTTCTAATCTACCCCAGGATGCCACTGGCTTCCCTGGCCACCAGGGCCCATTGCTGGCTCCTGGCCATCCTGTTGCCCACCAGGACCCCCAGATCCCTCTCTCCTCCACTGCTCTCCAGCAGGTCAGTCCCCACCCTGTCCTGGTCCCTGGGGCTGTTCTTGCCCAGATGCCAGACTCTCCCCGGCCCTGTTTCTAGCTCATTCAGTGTCTCCCTGCCCAGCTCTCCAGCCTGTCCAGGTCCCGCTGAGTCAGCCATCTGATTTCTAGGCCAGGGCTGGCACAGGCCGAGCAGCCCTTAGCCCCCTGGGGCTGTTGCTCACCCACCCAGTGTGTTTGCGATGCCCGTCTTCACGTTGTCCGTGCAGATGTGGCTGATGCGGTTCTCGTGCTCCGGCTTGGCCAGCACCACGATCCGGATGTTCCAGAGCGTGTGGATCGCTATCTGCAGCGACACGCGGGCGAGAGATCACACTGTGCAGGCACCTGCGCGGCCGCAGCCCCGCAGCCCCCGTCGGCAGGACTTCTCCCACTCTCAGAGATTCTCCCCCAGATCTGCTCTCAGCTGCTTCAGTCAGAGGTGGGAGGGAAGGGGCCGGCTAGTCCTGCAGCTCCTTTCTAGTCAATCTTCTGGCTGCACGAAGCGCAGCTCCCGAATGCCCAAGGCAGTCCTGAACCCCCCCTCTGGCTCCCTGACATCGCTGCGTTTGCTTCTTGAAGCCCAGGCGTGTCCAGACTGAACCAAACAAGGTTCAGCCTCTTCTACGACGGAGCCTGGGCGCTCTGCCGTCCTGCTGCCAAAGGGCAGAGGGTTAGGGTGAGAGTCAGGCTCCACCTGGCACAGAAAGCCCTGCACTCCCCTCCTCTGTGTGGGTCAGAGTATCAGCCCCACCGCCTGACAGAGGGGCCTCACCATCAGCCCCAGGCTGGCAGCCAGAGGGGCTTCACCATCAGCCCCAGGCTGGCAGCCAGAGGGGCTTCACCATCAGCCCCAGGCTGGCAGCACAAGAGGGGCCTCACCATCAGCCCCAGGCTAGTAGCCAGAGGGGCTTCACCATCAGCCCCAGGCTGGCAGCCAGAGGGGCCTCACCATCAGCCCCAGGCTGGCAGCCAGAGGGGCCTCACCGCAGGGTCCCTGCTCTGGCAGAGGGGAAGTCTCTGTCCACAGGATCTGGGGAGTCCACGGCCAGACGCAGCTCACGTTCCCTCACCCAAACGCAGCGACAGCAAAGGGAGGGAGGGGAGGCAAGGCGCCCCTTACTCCTCCTGTCTGCACAGCACTGCTCTCCTCAGAAGCCCCAGCTGTGTCCAACAGCTGGAGTAACAGAATGACAGAACATCAGGGTGGGAAGAGACCCCGAAAGAGCATCCAGTGCCACCGCCCCGCCCCGGCAGGACCCCCGAGATCCAGTGGCACAGAACGCGCCCCACTCACCACTTTGAAGCTGATGCTGGTGATCTCCTGCAGGGAGTGGCGCAGGGTCTCCAGCCACTCCTTCTCCCCTTGGGGGTCCTCCTGAGTGCCAATCACGTAGATGTCGTGAGGGATGTAGTCGGCAGTGTCGTCACGGGTCTTCCCCTGGCCCTTGGAGAGAAACCAGGAGGTGATCTTCTTTGGGGAAGGAGCAGCACCTTCGGTTAACAAATCAAACACCAGAGTGAGTCAGAGGGTGCTCTGCGCACCCCGGGAGCAGAGACGCCGCGGCGGGGGCAGGCACGGGCTTCGCGCGCGCTGTCCCGTGTCGACTCCGCATCAGCCAGGGACGCTGACCCTGCCTGACTCGGTGAGCACCTCCTTCCTCAGCTCAGCCAGGCCAAGGGCAGCTGCCGCGACAGCAGGGAGCTCTGCTCCGGCCTGCCGCTGCCTCTCCTTACCCCCCCAGCAGCACTGAGCACAGAGAGCTCTCAGAATCCCAGAACACGAGGGACTGGAGGGGACCTCGGAAGATCAACCAGTCCCAGCCCCCTGACACAGCAGGATCCCCCAGATCCAGTCCCACAGGAACAGGGCCAGGAGGGTTTGAGATGTCTCCAGAGAAGGAGAGTCCACAACCCCCCTGGGCAGCCCCTGCCAGGGCTCTGGCACCCTCATTGGGAACAAGGTCCTTCTCACACTGATGTGGAACCTCCTCTGTTCCAGCTCACACCCGCTGCCCTGGGTCAGCACCACAACCCCCTGTCGTGGGGGAGCCCTTCGGTAGCCATCGGGGCCACCCTGAAGGTCCCTGGGCTCACCCCAGGCGCACAGATCTGCTGCAGAGCACAGTGGGGCTCCCAGGGGCCGGCGAGCGCACGCGGGCAGGGGCAGAAGGAGCCCGTACCCATGTTCCAGGTCCCAATGAAGACGGTGATCATGTCAGGCTCTGGCTGCTCCGAGTGTTTATTCTTCATCTGCTGCAGAAGTTGGCAGAACCCTTCTCTCTTCTGGACAGGGAGGAGCAGAGACAAACGAGGTGCTTAGCTCGCCCAACATAACCCCCCAAGCAGGAGCTGAGCCAGGGACTTCCCGGCACCACGAAGGGCTCCCCGCTGCCCTGAGACACCCCAGGAGGCTGTCCTTCTCTGGGCCTCTCGCAGCCTTTCAGCTGGTTCTCTACCTGTACAAGTCCTGAGCTGGTCAGAGGGATCGGAGCCTTCTGCCTGGCTTGTCTCCAGCAGCCCCTCTGTAGCCACCCTCACACCCCTCGGTGCCTCTTCTCGCCTGTGCTCACCTCCCCGTTCTCCTAGTGCTCAGCGACAGCTGCCCTCAGCATCTCTCTGCACACGGTCCCTTTTCCGGATGTTTCCAGAACAAAGGGGAAGCCATAGATTTCATCCAGGTNCGCTCCAGCCCCTCGATGTCTCCCTTGTCCTGGGGTGCCCAACGCCTGTCCCAGTGCTCAGGGGGTGTGTGTTACCTTGGAATCAGAGAAAACATACTCCTTCCGCTGCGTCTTCTCTTTCTCCGTTTCCAGCACAATCACCAGTTTGTTAGGGACCTTCTGGGACTTGATGAGCTGCAGGACTAAACAGAGACTGGCTGTCAGGAGCTGCAGTCCTTGACCACAGCAGCCCACCCAGACCAGCAGGACCAGCAGGCTCTGGCTTGCACAGGCTCTTGCAGCTGAAGCTGACACAACTGCTCTGCTTAGACCTGTCCCCAGACGTGGGCTGTGATGTGACCCCCTAAGCTCGTCCTGCCCGAAGCCCTCGTCCACACCAAGCCCTGCAGAGCGTGAGGCGAAGCCCTGGCTTCCTGCAGGCAGCCTCTGCTCCCCCATCTGTGCCTCCTCACTCGGTGATTCCTCCACAGCTAAAATAGCAGGGAGGTGACTACCAGCACCAGGTGGAGAGAGCCCTGTGTGGCCACTCATCCTTTCAGTCCCCACCTGCGACCAGTTAAGTTCCCAGCAGGAGGGAGCCCGAGGGCACCGTGCACTCCCTGATAAACTCTGCCCTGTTTGGTCCAGCCTGCGGGAGCTGCCAGTGCAGAAACAGGGCAGAACCGACCGAACCAGGGGGCAACCAGCTGGAAAACGCCGCCGAAACGGAGCGTCTGGCTCGTTCCTGTCCGGAAGCACCGCAGCAGCCCGCGTGCTGCTGCAGCACAACTTTGGGGCCGAGTGACGCTGCTTTTCAGCAGCAAATGTGTCTCCTGCAACCAGCTCCGCAGGGGTTTTGTGCCCAAAGCTGCTCCTGCTGCCTGCACTCAGCCCAGGAGCCAGGAGGGCTCAGTCTGGGAGAGCCGGGTGTCCCAGCGCAGGCCCCCTGCTCTCTGCAGGCTGCCATGGGACGGGCAGCCTGGCCCAGCACCCAGCACCCTAGACCCTCAGTGGGGCCAAAGGGAGCCCCTTCCTCAACATCCAGGGGACCGAGAGCAGGTTCAGCATCTGTGAGCTGCGGGCTCTTACTCTTCTTGTGGGTGTAAAACTTGTCTTCCGGCCCGTCCTTGGCTCTCTTGATGATCAGCTTTCCCATCTCCACGTCCACCTTGAGGTGTATTTTGGAGAAAATCCCGAGGGAGTCGGCTTTCACCTGTTGGAAGCAGAGAGGCTGTTCTGCCCTCTGCCCGCAGAAGCCACGCTCTCCCCAGTCACAGACCAGAGCCTGAGGGGTGGGAAGCGACCTCGGAAGGTCATCCAGTCCCGTCCCCCTGCCACAGCAGGACCCCCAGACCCAGTAGCTGGAGCCTGTCTAGGTCACCCACCACGGCTGTGCCAGGCCCCCCCGAGCCGCTCTGCGCTCCTGGCACGGGCTGACCCGCAGCCAGGACCAGCCGAGGGAACGTCCCTGGGGCCGAGCTACCGCCACGAGTCCGCATCGTGTCCCCCGCCCTGCGCCCAGCGGTGTCCGAGGGCCGTGTTTACCTCAAAGGTGACCGGGGGGATCAGGGAGCGTCGGTGCGTTGACTCAGGACCTTCGATCAGCAGCGTTTTCACCTGCAAACAATCCACGGGGGACAGTCAGCACTCGGTGAGAGCAACAAAGGCAGAAGCCAGGCTGCAGCTGCTCCGGTGAGGAACCAGCAGCACAGCCGGGGCAAAAGAGACGACGGGCAGACACCACGTGGCTCTGGAACGCTACCTTTTCCTCGATGGAGGACAGCAGAGAGATGAGCTGGTTGAGTTTCAGGGTGACACTGGCTGGGCTGGCTTCACCGAGCACCTGGCAACCGAAGCAGGGAAGAGAGAGAGGTGTGACACCCCGGGAGCTCGGCGGCCTCACCCCGGAGCGTCTCGCAGACAGGGCAGGGGCAGCAGCTGCGCCTCAGCACCAGCCTGTACCGGGCAGCACGAGGGCACCGGGTCGGGCTGGACGCGCAGCAGCAGGAGAGCGAAGGACAGCTCTGCCAGTCCTACCCCTGGGTTAGGGGCAGCTTTGCGCGGCCACATCAAGGGCTCAACGCGCACAAGTCCTGGGCTTCTGCTTATCTGGGGTCCTGCCCTTCAGGGCAGGGATGGGGAGACAGGAGGGGTGACCACGGGTTGCAGCTCACTGCCAGCCCTCTGCTCCGCAAGCAGAAAGCAGCTAGAGAGAGCAGAAGCGGTCAGTGGTCCCCTGAACCCCACTGGTCTGCACCGTGCAAGCACAACCCTCCCCCTTTGCTGACAGTTCCTCCTCCTCCTCTTCCCACCTCCCAGCTGACTTACTTGTGGGCGCTGGTGGCTACCGGGGTGCAGCTGCTGTTCAAACACCTTCTGGAGGGCCTCCAGGGACAGGAGGGTCCTTGAGGCTTCACTGGGAACAGGGACAGCAGCGGGTGGGTCAGTGCCTGGTGTCCCGGCACAGAGCGGCCCGGCAGAGGCTGCGGGCAGACCCTCCCCAGCCCTGCTGCCACCTCGTGCGGTGGTCTAGCGCTCGGCTGCCCTCCGAGCTGGCGGGACAGGCGACACGGGCACCTCTCCGCTGCGCTGCGGCGGAGGCAGCTCAGAGCCTGGCAGCTGACCCTGCGCCCTGGCTGCTCCTCTTTGCAAGCTTCTCTTCTCTCCCCAGAAAGATGCCCCAGGCTGGAGCAAACCCGAGGGCTCAGCCAGCCCCCAGACCCAAGGGCCCCCACAAACTGCAAAGAGTAGCGACGTTCGGGCCGGTGGCTGCCGCAGCGGCAGGAGCAGCCCGGTCCTGAGGCCGCTCAGAGCGGGGGCAGCTCAGCCTTAGGTTTTCCAGCTCTCCTGACAAACAGTTACCTGAGGAGCCCTTTGCAAAGGAGCGAGAGCAGCTTCTTCAGCTGCGGGAGACTGCCGGAGCCCGTCTGCAGCGCCTCGGAGTCGCCGACGACGTGCACGCGCAGGTAGTCCTGGATGAGCTTGAGGTGCTCATCAGAGACGCTGCAAGGGAGAAGGCGGGTGAGCAGCAGCTCTGCTCTCTGATCCCCAGACACCTGGCAGCTCTGTGCTCCTGAGACACCCCCGGCCAGCACAGACCCACGGGGGCGACCGGCCTCGGAGCTCAGTGCAGCCGTGCAGCTCTCAGACCTGGGCCCGGCACCTTCTCCTCCTCCTCCTTCCCCACCCAGATCCTCTCCTCCACGGCAAGGGAAGCCTTGGCCAAAGCCCCGGTGGGATCAGTGGCCCTGGCAGGCATCCGGGCTGCTGCGGGGCTGCTGACAGCCGCTCTGGGGCTCTGACGATCCCCCCCAGGGGCCACTCCGGCAGGTTAGGTCCAAAGCACCCAAAACAGGGGGGACTGGGAGCACAGAGCTGTACTGGGTGCTCCCCTCCTCCCTGCCTCTTTGCAGATGACACCCAGTTGTGGGGAAGAGTCGATCTGCTGGAGGCTGCAGAGAGCTCTGGACAGGCTGGGTCGATGGGCAGAGGCCAACAGGGCCAAGGGCAGGGGCCTGCGCTTTGGCCACAAGAGCCCCCTGCAGCTCCAGACCGGGGGATGAGGGGCTGCAGAGCAGCCGGGCAGAGAGGGGCCTGGCAGGACTGGCTGACACCGGGCTGGAAAGGAGCCAGCAGGGTGCCCTGGTGGCCAAAAAGGCCAGTGGCATCCTGGCTTGGATCTGCAATAGTGTGGCCAGCAGGGCTAGGGGATGTCACTCTCCCCCTGGAGTGAGCACTGGGGTGGCCTCCTCTCGAGTCCTGGGGGCAGTGCTGGGCCCCTCACTTCAAGAAAGAGGTGGAGGGGCTGGAGTGGGTCCAGAGGAACAAGGAGGCTGGGGAAGGGACTGGAGGGAAAGGCTGATGGGGAGAGGCTGAGGGAGCTGGGGGTGTTGAGCCTGGAGGAGACTCATGGGGGACCTTCTCCCTCTCTCCAGCTCCCTGAAGGGAGGTTGCAGTCAGGCTGGGGGTCAGGTTTTTCTCCTGGCAGCCAGCACCAGGACAAGAGGGCAGGGCCTGAAGCTGCCAGGACAGGGTTAGGTTGGATGTCAGGAAGCCCTTCCTGATGTAAAGGGTGATCAGAGCCTGGACTGGGCTGCCCAGGGCAGTGGGGGAGTCCCCATCCCTGGAGGTGTTGAAGGGCAGCCTGGCTGTGGCCCTGAGTGCCCTGGTGTGGCCACTGTGGTGATGTTAGGGGCTGGGCTGGCTGAGCTCAGGGGGCTTCTCCAGCCTCAGTCACTCTGCGACTGGCTGCTGCTCCCTGCTAGGATCTGCAGTTTCAGCGCAGAGCAAACACGCCGGGCTCTCACGGACGTGATCATCCCGACAGCAGAAAGCTGCACCGCGGGGGAGAAGGTCGACTGGTGGTCTCGGTACCTCAGAGAAGGGCTTTTTCTAGATGACAGCTACACGAAGAGAGTAGCCACCAAGCTGTAGATCAGACTCTGTGCTCCCTTTGGTACCGTTAATGAGGAGCAGTTTCACGGCATCAAGCAGGTCCTCAGCTGTCCCAGGCAGAGAGGCCCCCAAGCACAGAGCTGGGCTGGGGGCTGACCCTGCAGCCCGTCGCTCCCCACCCTCACCTGCTGGTGTCCTGGTGCTGCAGGCGCTGCAGTAGTGTCTCCGCAAGGGACAGCTTGGTCACATCTGCTGCCCTGGAGTTCTCGGGGAGCAGAGGAGCCTCCTTCGTCTCGCTGCTGGGCAGTGCCATCAGGATGTTGCGCGGAGGCAGGATGGGAGGAGTGGGGACCAGGTCTGGCAAGGAGGAAGGGAGAGGCAGGGTGTTCGGCTTTAAAAGCTGAGGGGAATCCATCAGCTCACTTTGAGGGTTCTCTGCAGAAACCTTTGGGTCTGGCGAGGTTGAAAAGCTTCTGGCCCACACCCTTCCCCCCTCTTCTTCAACCCCAGCAACATCTGCTGCCTTCTTTCTCTTCTCTGTCTTGGTGTCTGCTCAGAGATCACACAATCCCAGACCATTAGGGATTGGAGGGGACCTCAGAAGATCATCCACTCCAATCCCCCTGACACAGCAGGATCCCCTAGATCCAGCTGCACAGGAACAGTCCAGGAGGGTTTGAAATGTCTCCACAGAAGGAGACTCCACAGCCCCCCTGGGCAGCCCCTGCCAGGGCTCTGGCACCCTCACTGGGAACAAGGTCCTTCTCACACTGATGGGGAACCTCCTCTGCTCCAGCTCACACCCGCTGCCCCTTGTCCTGTCGCTGGGTGCCCCAGAGCAGAGCCTGGCTCCATCCTCCTCACACCCACCCTTCACACATTGATCAACATCCATGGGGTCACCCCTCAGGCTCCTTTTTCCCAGCTCCAGAGCCCCAGCTCCCTCAGCCTCTCCTCAGCAGGAGATCATAGGATCATAGGATGATATAGAGACAGCCCTGCTGGTTGCAGAGGGCTGGGACTGGACGACCTCGAGTCTTCCAACCCAATCCAACCCAGTCTACAACTCTAGGACTGCTTGAAAGCTTGTCTTTGCTGTGACTGCTAGGAGCTTGTCTGCTCCTCCAGCCCAGAGCAGACGGGGAGCCCGAGTCCGAGATGAGCCCCACGTGCCCAAGGGAGCACCCCTGCCAGCCCCAGAGGTGCTCTGCGAGCAGCCTTGAGCCTGGGGAAGGGCTCTGAGCCTGACACAGACCTCCTCGGGTACGCGGGGCTGCCCCAGACGCAGCGCGGCCCCGGAGCCGCGGGCTCCCGCCAGCTCGGCTCTCTCGACGCGCAGCTCCGTCCTACCGCGTGGCGCGTGCCAGCACCTGGCCTGTGGCGCGTGTGGCCAGCCCAGAGGAAGCGCCACGGGCCTGCACCGCCGAGTCCCATCACGGGCTCCTCACCAGCATCCTCCTCCGCTTCGTCCGCAGCCTCCTCCTCCTCCCGCGGCACTGGGTATTTGAGGTGCCACACCAGGCCCATGTTCTCCTTCCTGTAAAACTCTATCAGCTCCTCCAGGTTCTCGAAGTACTTCACGGGGACACCCTCTGATGCCTGAAACAAAACACAGGGGCCATCACGGTCTGGGGTTTCCCACCACAGAAACAGAAGGGAGAACACAGAGCCTCAGAGAGGGAAGCGGCCACCCCTGCAGTGCAGGGACAGGCAGCCCAGCTCTCGCTGCCCCTCTGGCCAGGGACTCGGTGCAGACACACAATGTTCTGGGCTGGAAGGGACCTCTGGAGGTCATCCAGTCCAACCTCCCTACACAGAGACAACTACACCCAGGTCAGGCCACTCAGAGCCTCCTCAAGCCTGACCTGAAATGACTCCAGGGATGGGGCCCCCATCACCTCCCCGGGCAGCCCCTTCCAGCCATCAGCCCCCCTCACACTGAAGAACTTGTTGCTAAGGTCCAGCCTCAATCTCTCCTTTCCCAGCTGGAACCCACTGCTCCTTGTCCTGTCTGTACAAACCCTCTGGAAAACACCTTCCCCTGTCTCCATGTGGCCCCTCTCAGGTACTGGAAGGTCACCAGAAGGTCCCCCCAGAGCCTTCTCCAGGCTGACCAGCCCCAGCTCTCTCAGCCTGTCCTCATACCGGAGAGGCTCCATTCCCCTCATCACTGTAGTGGCCCCTCAGGCTCCTTTTTCCCAGCTGGCACTGAGAGAGCCCAGCTCCATCCCCCTGAGCACCTAGATCTAGTCCCACTCAGCCCAACGGTGCAGCCTGGGCAGACACTGGGTCACAGTCCTGGGGGCCAGAGGGGCTGAGAGGAGTCGCTGGTTAGAACTTCCCGTGACCATAGCAGCGTTGGCCCACACAGCCCTTCCCAGGCCAAACGGAGCCTCGTTGCAGGCGGGAGGAAAAGGCTGAACGAGCACTTTTGGCTGCTAAGGACAGTCCAGGCTCTGACGCTCTGCTGGTCTCTGTGGCAACCAGAAGCAGCAGCAGCTATTTCATAAGAGGCTCCTTCCTCCAGCTCACTGCACGTGCGCTGCAGGAGAGGCCTGAAGCCTGTGGACCAGCTCAAACGGCCCAGAGTGGCCACCAGCCCTGGCTCATGAGCAGGACGCACACACGGAGAGGCCACCACTGTGCAGAGCTCTGCCTCCAGCTCTGTGGCCACGTGGAGGAGCTGCCTGTGACTGCAGCCACTCGCCCCCAAAGAGAGGCCACCTCCATGCGGGCAGTGCCAGCCCCCCTGACACCCCGCCTTCCCCAAGCCCACTCAGGATGCAGGACCGACTGCCCGTGGCGCTGCAGCGCACCGGGGCCGAGTCCAGAACACGTGTCCGCGCTGCGCGGGCCGGCGAGAGCCGCGCTGGAACCGAGAACCTGCGGGGTCAGGTGCCGCACAAAGAGCAGCTGTGGCCAAGCGGAGGGAAGGACGGGGAGCCCCAGACCTGCTCCGTGGCCACTGGCAGTGAGGGAGCCCAAGGGACACCCCCTCCCCACGCCACGAGAGCCACAGCAGCAGGGCCACCTCACCAACCATCAGCTTGGCCACCACAAGAGTGAGAGCAAAGGCCGCTGGGCGAGTCGCACAGGGTCCCAGAACTACACTGACGGGAAGGGACCTCGAGAGATCACCCAGTCCAGTCCCCCCGACACAGCAGGATCCCCCAGATCCAGTCGCACGGGAACATGGCCAGGAGGGTTTGAAACGTCTCCAGAGAAGGAGACTCCACAACCCCCTGGGCAGCCCCTGCCAGGGCTCTGGCACCCTCACTGGGAACAAGGTCCTTCTCACACTGATGGGAATGCCCTCTGTTCTAACTGGTTCCTGCCCTCACACCAAATGGGCTTCCAGCGTCTTCACCTCATGGACACAGCAAGGACAGAGGCCTTTCATCACGAGTCTGTGGCTGACTCTGGTGATCTCCTGTTCCAAACTCACCCACCTAAACGCTTCAGCTGCCTGAGGTCTTCTGATCGTCCCCCGAGTCTCATGTCAGAAGGCCAACAGGACCCAGGCTCAGTCTCCTTCCTTCAGGACAGGCTTTAGCGACGGGCTGGGTGCAGTTGGGTTGGACTCGGTGAGCTGGAAGCCCTTTGCCAACCTCCACAAGGCTGTGGCTCTCCGGGTGCTGCCAGGGGGTGCTGAGCGGGCGAGGAGGCTCGGGGACAGCTTTGCTGGCGGTCACGGAGTCGCAGCTTCACAGAACTACTGCTGCTGGAGACACTCCTCCCTTTAGGCCAACGGCTTCTAGGCTGAACTGTCTTCCTCAGGAAAGCAGAGCCACACACAGAGTGCCTGAGGCTGGAGAAGTCCTCTGGGCTCAGCCAGACCAGACCAGCCCCTAACAGCACCACAGTGGCCACACCAGGGCACTCAGGGCCACAGCCAGGCTGGCCTTCAACACCTCCAGGGATGGGGACTCCACCACTGCCCTGGACAGCCCAGTCCAGGCTCTGGTCACCCTTTCCATGAGGAAGGGCTTCCTGACATCCAGCCCAACCCTCCTCTGGCAGCTTCAGGCCCTGCCCTCTGGTCCTGGCTGCCTGGGAGAAGAGCCTGACCCCCACCTGACTGCAACCTCCCTTCAGGGAGCTGGAGAGAGGGAGAAGGTCCCCCCTGAGCCTCCTCCAGGCTCAACACCCCCAGCTCCCTCAGCCTCTCCCCATCAGCCTTTCCCTCCAGTCCCTTCCCCAGCCTCGTTGCCCCTCTGCACCCGCTCCAGCCCCTCCATCCCCTTCTTGCCCAGGGCTGCCCCCAGCACTCCGGGGAGGCCTCATGCAGCTCGGAAGGCTCCTCTCAGAGACGCCGCGAGCGGAGCAGAAGGACACAGAGTGTGAAGAGACCGAAGAGAGGCGACGCCGGCGCGAAGCTGAGCGAGGAAGCAGTTAACTTGGGGTCCATTATAAATAGATGGCACAGGAAGCCTGGGGCCCTCAGGAGGAAGAGGAAGTGTTTTCCTTTCCTGAGCCAAGGCACAAGGAGGAACTAGGAAGCTGGTCATCTGCTTGCACTGCCTCAGGCCAGGCTTTGCTAAGCAGAGTGGCAGCACTCAACGAGCTCTCCGAGCTGTGAAGTCCTCACAAAACCCACCGGGTTAAACAGGAGCTGAAAATCGGGTCACTTGGGCTTCCACGTGAAAGGCTGGGGGCTACTTCTTCTGCAGAATCACAGAACGTTAGGGATGGGAAGGGACCTCAAAAGGTCCTTTCAGCTTTGGGAAAAAAACCCAAACCCTCGGCTGGCTGGTCTGGCAAAGAGCTGCCCTCAGGGCCGTCTGCAAGCCAGCCTGCTCTGCTGGGCAAGGGGCTGCCCTCGAGACCTGGCAAGTTGGGGTGGCAGCTCCGCTCTCCTTCTGGCTCTCGTGTAGGCAACGAGCGCAGGTGCTCAGGCAGGGATGCTGCTTCTGTGCCACAGAGAATCATTCCGGTGGGAAAGACCCCGGGATCAGCGAGTCCAGCTGTCCAGGGGATCCTGCTCTGGCAGGGGGATGAGACTGGATGGTCCCTTCCAATCCCTAATGGTGTCAACCCCACTCTACAAGGTCACCCCTAAACCAGATCCCCCAGCACCACATCTAGGGGACTTCTGAACTCACCCAGGGATGGGGACTCAACCCCCACCCTGGGCAGCCCAGTCCAGCACCTGACCACTCTCTCCAGGAAGAATCTCTTCCTGGTGGCCAGTCTAACCCTCCCCTGGTGGAGCTGGAAGCCCTTCCCTCTGCTGCTGTCTCTAATGACCTGTGAGCAGAGCCCAGCACCAGCATCTCTGCAGGGTCCTTTCAGATGGTTGCAGAGAGCGATGAGGTCTCCCCTCAGCCTCCTCTTCCTCAGCACCAGCTCTCTCCGTCTCTCCCCAGCAGATGGATTCCCCAGGCCCTGAAGCTTCCACGTTCAAGAGCAGAAGTTTGCCCCAGGGCAGCTCCCAGCACACACTCTCTTGAAGCATTTCACAGCACCCTGGTTGTGTCCCAGCTTTGCTCTGGCAGAAAACACTTGGTATTTTTAGGTCGAATCTTGTGCTAAGAGATTTCAGGAGCTTTTCACAGCCACGGGATGACAGACAGGAGTCACAGCTGGGGGAAACAGCTCCTTCCCAAAATACAAACCACCCAGGGCTGGGAAGTAATGAGGCTGCCTGGGGGGGCTGAGGAAAAGGGGGTCTTGTGACACCGAGGGCTGGGAAAGGAACGAACTTCAACGGGAAGCTGCCACCTGGGGACTGTAGCTGCTGGATGAAGCCCAGCAGTAGGGTCTCCAGCAAGAAACTGAGCCCTGGAGAAGAGGAAAGGGGAGGAACCTGAGGATGCTGGCGGGTGCCGGAGCAGCACCTCCTCACCTGGAGGAGTGACCGTGACCTGCACTGCAGGAAGAACGGCACAGAGGAGGCAGAGCTGTAAAGGACAGCACTGGAGTCATGATGGACAGAAGGGAGGGTGACTGGAACCACAGAGGCATTTAGGTTGGAAAAGGCCTTGAAGATCATCGAGTCCCACCAGTAGCCCAACTGTCACAAGCCCACCGTGAGTAACCTTTGTCTTACCTGAGACAAAAGACTCGGGGTTTCTTCTCTCAGTCTGCAGATTGTTCGGGGCTGATGCTGGAGTTTGCTTCATCTGATCCTAGAGTCATCCTGGCTGGAAGGGACCTCCAGGACCATCAAGCCCAGCCCTCAGCCCAACAGCTCCCTAACCCCTACACCATGGCCTCGAGGGCTTGAGCTGCTTGGTTTCTAAACCCCTCCAGGGAATTCCCTCCTGACCCAGCTTTGGCCACAAACCCCATCTCACTGCCCCTGACACGGAACCACAGTTCAGGTTGGAAAAGACCTTCAAGACCATCAAGTCCAGTCATCACACAATCCCAGAACATCAGGTTGGAAAGGACCTCAGAAGATCCCCCAGTCCCAGCCCCCTGACGCAGCAGGACCCCCTAGATCCAGTCACACAGGAACAGGGCCAGGGGGGTTTGAAATGTCTCCAGAGAAGGAGACTCCACAACCCCCCTGGGCAGACCCTGCCAGGGCTCTGCCACCCTCACCATGAACAAGGTCCTTCTCACACTGATGGGGAACCTCCTCTGCTCCAGCTCACACCCACTGCCCCTTGTCCTGTCACTGGGTGCCCCTGAGCAGAGCCTGGCTCCATCCTCCTCACACCCACCCTTCACACACTGACCAACATCCATGGGGTCACCCCTCAGGCTCCTTTTTCCCAGCTCCAGAGCCCCAGCTCCCTCAGCCTCTCCTCAGCAGGGAGATGCTCCCCTCCCTCCATCATCCCTGTGGCTCTGCCCTGGGCTCATTAACCCAGCTGGGCCAAGTCCACCACCAAACCCTGTCCCTAAGCTCCAGATCTCCATGACTCTCAAACACACCAGGGATGGCGACTCAACCCCCTCTGTCCTTGGTGTCACAGAGCAGACTCGTGGGGCCCAAAGCAGTCTCTCTTCAAGCTCCCTCCAAACACTTCACAAGCCCCATCTGACAGAATCTTTCAACACCCTGACTGTCACATCTGCCCCTTCTGATCTTGCAAGGTCCCTTCCAGTCCCTAATGTTCTGTGACTCTGATCTCTTCTGGCCCTGCAAGAGCTGTTCCTCTGTGTGATCCCACCCAGGCTTCGCTCTGGCAGCCCGAAGGCAGGAAGTGCTCCCCTGGCAGAACAGAACAGGGACACTTGCAAGTTAAGGAGAGTCTGTGGAAGCGAAGGGAAGTCGGGAGGAGCTTTCAGTAGAGTACAGATGGCTGCCAAGGTCTCATCTCAAGTTTCTTGTTAGAATCCTGCATCCTAAAGAAAAACTGAGGAGAAGTTCTAGAAGGTAGAGGTCCCTCACATCTTGGGGACCAGCACTCAGCACTGGGGAGGCTGCACCTTGACTCCTGGGTCCAGTTTGGGCACCTCAGTCCAAGGGAGACATTGCAGGGCTGCAGCGAGGGCAGAGAAGGGCCTGGAGAATCAATGTGATGAGAGATGTGTGGACTCTGGTCCCAGAGGTCTTCTCCAGCCCAAATGATTCTGCCATTCTGTGTTGGCCACACATCACCGTGTGGTGCAGCCCACAGCCCCATGAGAAGTGTCCTGGGCAGCCGACCCTCCACTGCTGCTCCGAGAGCCAGTAAACAAGACTTGCACCCAGAAGCAGCAAACAGCAGGATTCCAAGACAGAACATGAGGGGCTGGTGTTAAATTCAGCCCCGGGGTGCAAGTCAGATGAGCTGGTGATGAACGAGCAAGAAGAGCAGATCCGTGGGGATCCGCAGCAGCTTCCAGCACTTGTGCGGCGCGTGGGCAGGACTCCAGGGACGGCTCTGGAGTTGGCTGCTTCCTCATCAAGCACATGTCTTGTGCTTTTGGCTTTTCCACCGAAAAGCTTCGGCACTGGAAGCCACACGTCCATCTCCACACACCACAAAGCGAGGAGTAATCACATGGCAGAGCCATCTGGCTGGAGAAGACCCCCGGGACCAGCGAGTCCAACCAGCAACTCTACTCTGCAAGGTCACCCCTGAACCAGATCCCCCAGCACCACATCTGAGTGACTTTTCAACACACCCAGGGATGGGGACTCAAGCTCCACCCTGGGCAGCCCAGCCCAGGGCCTGACCACTCTCTCCAGGAAGAACTTCTCCCTGATGGCCAGTCGGAGCCTCCCCTGGTGGAGCTGACTCTGCCGTGACTGAGGTTCAGCCCTCTCTGCTGGAGCCTCTTTTGCTTCCCTAGTCCGCGCTGGCGTTCGCAGCTTCGCGTTTGTGCGGCCGTCTGGAGACCCCGGGGCCCCTCGCTTCTGCCAGAGCTTCATGAAGCAGCTTCGGCCACCCAAAGGTTCAGTTGAAAGAGGCTGGTGGAGCAGATGCCGCTGACCTGAACCAGGCGTAGCCAGGACGGCAACTGAAACCTAACTGGTGGTTACCTGAAGGCAGCTGCACCTTGGGACTGTACATCCTCAGCAGCAGGAAGCTGCAGCTCACGTAGGGGCTGTCGGTCCTGTCCCGAAGGCTGCAGAGCAGATGGAGGGAGAAAGAGCCAACTGGAGCCTAAACTGATCCCATCCCCTCAGGCTGCAGAGCAGATGGAGGGAGCCAGACCTGGCTGGAGCCTAAGTTGGTCCTGTTCTCTAAGGCTGCAGAGCAGATGGAGGGAGAAAGAGCCAACTGGAGCCTAAACTGGTCCTGTTCTCTAAGGCTGCAGAGCAGATGGAGTGAGCCAGACCTGGCTGGAGCCTAAGTTGGTCCTGTTCTCTAAGGCTGCAGAGCAGATGGAGGGAGCCAGACCTGGCTGGAGCCTAAGTTGGTCCTGTTCTCTAAGGCTGCAGAGCAGATGGAGGGAGCCAGACCTGGCTGGAGCCTCAGCTCTACTTGTGGGCTGCTAGAGGAGCTGTGACCCACTGTGACAGGGGACCCACTTCCTCAGCAAATCCAGACTCATCTCTAAAGAAGAAGGGCCCCCTCCTGCCAGGAGCAGGAGGGCTGCTGTTTGCCATAAACAAACCCAGACTCATTCCCAGCTCAAGCCCCACGAGACATCGACTCTCCCCTCTCTGAGAAGACAACGCGGAACCCGTCTGACAACAGCCACTGCTCTCTGGGCCCCACGGCGCCCCAAAGCACAGGAGCAATAAAACCTGGTGCTTCACGAGCCGGCGGCGGGAAGGGAAATCATCTGTTTTCCCCCCAAACACTTTAAATCCAGTTCTGAGGTTCCACCAGAAGCCTCTGGACACACAAAAAGCACAGGGCAATTACACGGTCTAAACCCTCGGTGACTGCCAACGTTAAAGCTACTGGCATCCTGAGCACTGAGGAGATTGTCTCCTTGATCGGATGGGACGCTGAGATGTCAGCTGTTTCTCCTCATCTGCCAGGAGAGGGTCAGGACTTCACTGTCCTTGTGCTGCTCCTGGAGGTGCCGGGGTGTCCCCGGGGTGGATCCTACGTTTCACAGAATCACAGAGCATCAGGGGTTGGAAGGGACCTTGAAAGATCAGCCAGCCCAGTCCCCTGCCACAGCAGGGTTGTTTGGCTTCTCAAGCAGAGACTGTCGCTAATGTGACGTCTACTTTGAACACCTCCAGCAGTCCACGGGCAGAGGGTACCAGCCCTTCCTGTACAAAGCAGCCCCACAGGGAATGGGAATGTCTGCAGGGGGTGAGGGGAGACCAAGAAGCTCCTACAGTCATGGAGTGGCTGAGGTTGGAAGGGACATCAGAGATCACAGAATCCCAGAACGTTAGGGATGGGAAGAGACCTGGAAACATCATCCAGCCCCAACCCCCTGCCACAGCAGGATCCCCTAGATCCAGTCACACAGGAACAGTCCAGGAGGGTTTGAAATGTCTCCAGAGAAGGAGACTCCACAACCCCCCTGGGCAGCCCCTGCCAGGGCTCTGCCACCCTCCCTGGGAACAAGTTCCTTCTCACACTGATGTGGAACCTCCTCTGTTCCTGCTCACACCCACTGCCCCTTGTCCTGTCACTGGGTGCCCCTGAGCAGAGCCTGGCTCCATCCTCCTCACACCCACCCTTCACATCTTGATCAACACCCATGAGGTCACCCCTCAGGCTCCTTTTTCCCAGCTCCAGAGCCCCAGCTCCCTCAGCCTCTCCTCAGCAGGGAGATGCTCCCCTCCCTCCAGCATCTCTGTGGCTCTGCCCTGGGCTCTCTCCAGCAGCTCTGTGTCCTTCTGGAACTGAGGGGTCCAGAACTGGACACAAGGTTCCAGCTGTGGTCTCAGCAGGGCAGAGTAGAGGGGGAGGAGAACCTCTCTCCCTCTGCTAAACCACCCTGCAGCCCCCTTCCCTCCTAGTAAAGCCCAGCCCACTTCTTAGAGCTGTAGGAGATGATGGTTCCCTCCTCAACCCAAGTTTCAAGATCTACATTGAGCAAACAAGTACTGAGAGGTCCTACAGAAGGGGAAGTGGCTCCTTCAGGACCATGGGGCAGAATAGGAACAAAAAGCAGGTCTGAAACTCCTGCCCACAGTTCTGGTCCTTTTGGGGTCCTGAGACCCCCACCTGTGGCTGCAGCAGGCCTGTGGTGCAGTTGTAGACTGAAGATGCCCACGATGACAAGAAGCTGGCTTCAGAGCAAAGGGGATCCTGTGGGCTGAGGCTCTCGGTCACGCTGACGGCACCAGTGCTACAGAAAGTGACCCGGTGGCCGTGGCAGCAGAGCAGAGACTGAGCCTCCGCGGCAGAATGCCGGGACATCAGTTTAACCCCTGTATCCTCTTTCTCTTGGTGCTGGGGCTGCAGCGAGCGCTCTCCGGCGAGTTTGAGCAGGACCAGAGGTGCCCAGCACTTACCTGCACTATCAGCTTGTTCTCCTTCCCAGGCAGTATCCGGTAGGTGTACACGCAGTTCCGGAACCTGCAGAGGGCACAGGGTTAGGCTGTGGTCAGAAGGGACTGCACTGTAGCACCCTTCTCCTGAGGAAAGCCAGGGGAGGGTCCCAAGGCACAGAGATGGGCTGACAGAAAAGAGACCCCTGGGAACCCTGCTCTGCAAGGTCACCCCTAAACCAGCACCACATCCCAGTGACTTTTCAACACCTCCAGGGATGGGGACTCAACCCCCACCCCGGGCAGCCCAGCCCAGTCCCTGACCACTCTCTGCAGGAAGAATCTCTTCCTGATGCCCAGTCTGACCCTCCTCTGCTGGAGCTGGAAGCCCTTCCCTCTGCTTCTGTCACTGATGACCTGTGAGAAGAACCCAGCACCAACCTCTCTGCAGGGTCCTTTCAGATGGTTGTAGAGAGCAATGAGGGCTCCCCTCAGCCTCCTCTTCCTCCAACTCAACAGCCCCAGCTCTCTCCATCTCTCAGTCTCATCACATTGATTGTCCAGGCCCTTCCCCAGCTCCGTTGCCCTCCTCTGCCCTCGCTCCAGCCCTGCAATGTCTCCCTTGGACTGAGGTGCCCAAAACTGGACCCAGTGGCCAAGGTGCTGCCTCTCCAGTGCTGAGTGCAGGGGGACAATCCCCTACCTACTGCTGCTGGACACCCAGTTCCTGATCCACGCCAGGATGCCACTGGCCTTTTTGGCCACCTGGGCACCCTCTCTGCCAGCCTGCTTGCCAGCCCCCAGCCTGTAGCTGCAGGGGACTGTTGTGACCACAGTGCAGGACCCACGCTGGGCTCTGCTGGACCCCAGACCGTCACCCTCAGCCCACCAGTGCCATTTGTCCAGGTCCCTCTGCACAGCCCCGCTGCCCTCCAGCACACGGGCCCTCCCTCCCAACGTGGTGCCCCCTGCACAAGCGGCGGCAGCACCAGCCTCACAGGGAGGGAGGCAGCTGTTCAACTCCTCTGCTGGCCGGCAGCGAGCAAACACCACGCGGCTCCGGCTGCGGGCGCAGCACAGGGCTGGTGCACACTGGGTTGCACTGGGAGAGAATACGTGCCAGCTAAACCACAGCCACCGAGCTGACTGCTAGGTGTGTCTGCCCACAGCAGCCCTCCAGAGCAGCCTGACCCGACCCCACCCGCAGCCCTGGCGCGGGCGCACACTCTGCCTGCGTCCGTCAGCTGCCATCAGCAGCTCAGCCCCACTACGTTCTGTTAGAGGCTGAGTTAAGGGGGGGTCAAGGAGCCTATCACAGGACATCAGGGGTTGGAAGGGACCTCGAAAGGTAATCCAGTCACCTTATCAGCCTGGCACCCTCACTGAGAACAAGGTCCTTCTCACACTGATGGGGAACCTCCTGTGTCCCAGCTCACACCCACTGCCCCTTGTCCTGTCACTGGGTGCCCCTGAGCAGAGCCTGGCTCCATCCTCCTCACACCCACCCTTCACATATTGATCAACACCCATGGGGTCACCCCTCAGGCTCCTTTTTCCCAGCTCCAGAGCCCCAGCTCCCTCAGCCTCTCCTCAGCAGGGAGATGCTCCCCTCCCTCCATCACCCCTGTGGCCCTGGCTGAGCTCTCTCCAGCAGCCCACAGGGCAGATGCCCCCAGGCAGGGCACAGGGTTGGGGTTTATCTGTCAGTGCAGGTCTCTTACACCATTTCCTCGGGCTGATCTGCAGACAGGGCTGAGCAGAACTGCTCTGGCAGCTGATTAGAGAACATTTGTGTGTGTGGAGATCATGAAACCGATAAACAAAACCACCTGAATGGCTCCTGCATCCCAAAGGGACCCTCCTCTCTACCTTCGCAGGCAGTGCCCCATCACAGGGCCTTTGGGGCTGTTGTCAGGGTTGAAGCTGAGGACAGGTAAGAGCAGGGCAAGAGCAGGGTGGAGTCTCCTTCTCTGGAGTGTTCCTGTGCAACTGGTGTCCTCCAAGAGGGATCTCAAAGCTTTTGAGGGTCATGTCTCCAAGTGTGGTCGGTCCTGCAGACCAGCAGCAGCTCCCTGGAGGGACCAGCTGAGGGGCAGCAGCCGTGGGTACCAGGTGCTCAGCTCCAGGTCAGGGGAATCCCAGCGCATCAGGGATTGAAGGGGCCTCGAGAGCTCATCCAGCCCAGTCCCCAGCCACGGCAGGGTCACCTGCTCCGCGCTGAGGGATGGGTCCGGGCCCAGGGAGAGCCGGAGGAAGGCGACTGTGCTTCTCGCCTTCTGCGGGGCAGGGTGCCCAGCAGGGCAGAGGGCAGCAGTGCCGGGAGGGAGGAGCTTTCCCGCTGCCTTCGCTGTCTCTGCTCCCTGCTGCGGGGCTCCCTGCTGCGGGGCTCCGCGCTGCAGCTCGGCAGTTGCAGAAGAGGGGGGCCGGCGCTCTCAGCGCATACACCCCCCCCCTCGCCCGTGTTTATACAAAGCGCTCTCCCAAAGCGGCAATTGAAGAAAATCACCGTTTCGTTGCCGGATATTAGAATAATAAGGGCTTTTGCTGAGTTTTGACTGATGGGCCCCACAAATACGAGAGCTCTGCAGAGCCTGACAGCCTTTCCCACAGCAGTTTCAGGGTTTTTGTTTTCCTCATCTGCTCGCAGCTGACACCTTCCCATTCTCCACGTAATGCTCGCTGTGAAAAGCTGCTGCAGCCGGGCTTTCCCTTCCCTCCTCTCTCTTTGTCTCCAGCCTCTCTGTTTCCCAAACAGAAGTAACCCAAGAGGTCCGACTTCGAACCCCTTCCAGTCAATAACATCTCGAGGATGTTTTCAGCTTCAGCAAAGCTGCCCTCGTGTAAAGATGACAAGCGGAGGGAAAGATTTACTTGCCACCTTTAACCCTTTCTCTTTGCAAGCTGCAGCAAACCAGCTCAAGCTAAAAGCCTGCAGGTCCTCAGAGCCACNTCGAGGTCCCTTCCAATCCCTAATGTTCTGTGATCCTGTGTGACAGGGGGCTGTGGGGCTGCAATTACCACCAGCCCTCCACAACACAAATCCAGCTGCCCCGGCTGGCGAGGCTGAGGCTCCTGGTTCCCCTAGCCCAGCCGCTCACGTTAGCCACCTCAGAAGGGCTTTTGGAGCCCAACTTTGGCTCCCAGTTCAGAAAACCCTGGTCACTATATTGTTTCTGTTTCCGGATCCCGCGTCTCCCGAGCCACAAAAGCCTTTCAGAGCCTGGCTGCACACACATTTACAAGGGAAAACTCATGCAAATGCAGGTCGGGAGAGTTTCCAGGGCACCTTCCCACCCCGCGATCCCCCGCGGCGCTGGACGCGCGGGTCGTGCACGCAGCGGTGACAAGGCAACGCACGGCCACAACCAGCTGATGAAAGCAACAGCCGCCTGGAGCACAGCGTTCCCTGGCTTGCATTGGCCCCTCAGGCCACCCTACCTGATCACCCTCCTTCCTCCCCAGGCTCCTGGTCTGCTGCTGCCCTCCCTGCGGACACACAAAGCCCTCCCCCCTGTTTGTACAAGCAGAGGGTGTCTGTGCTGGACTGGATGATCTTTCGAGGTCCCTTCCAACCCTAATGTTCTGTGATCACCCGGCGACCCATCTCCAAGAGCCCAACACCTATGCTCCCAGGGCACTGGCCCAGCCCCACGCTCTCCTGCAGACAAATCCTCTGCTGTCACCAGCAGCCCGACCTCAGAGACCAGCAGTTACACCAGAACTATAAACAGCAGCGGCACCACCTTCACCACAGCAAGAAATACTCTTCCAGCAAGAAACTACCCTGAGAGACCTGCTGGTCATTGAGTGTGGGGTAAGGATGAAGCCAACTTTGTTCAGCTGCTGCTCAGGGGCTGCAAAGAGAACCTGAACTTCACGGTGAGGGCAACAGAGCCCTGGCAGGGGCTGCCCAGGGGAGGTTATGGAGTCTCCTTCTCTGGAGACATTTCAAACCCACCTGGCCACATCCCTGTGCGACTGGATGTAGGGGATCCTGCTGTGTCAGGGGGATGGGACTGGATGGTCTTTCAAGGTCCCTTCCAATCCCTAATGTTCTGCGATTCTGTGATGGGCTGAGCTGGGGTCCCAGAGACTCTCTTGACCCTGTCCTAAGCAGAGAGCAGCTGCCTGATCTCTCTGCAGCGCAAAGTCAAGCGCCTCAGACTTCACCTGCTGACTTCAGTCTCCTCTTGCCCTGCACTCCTGCCTCCAGCAATAAACCTGCTCCTCACAAACCCAGGGCAGGAGGCCATTGGGGCCTCTCTGGTCCCCAGAACAGGGTGAGGGCAGAGGGGTCAGGGCTGCCAGCAGCTGTCTCACTATTTCCCACATTAAAGACTCTCCTCTGTGCCAGGTGCATCACACACAGGCCCAGGAAGTCTTTCAGCCTCCTTGCTGAGCCGGACGCAGGCGGGTGAGTCACAGACACACCGAACCCCGCAAGGAAAGCGCCTTGGGGGGCACCAAGCTCAGTGCTCCAGCTGCTCGCTGTCAATACCCGACGTGAGTTTTGAAGAGGCTCAAAGAGCTAAAGCGTTTGTTTCCCCTCAGTGCCTGGCCCGTGTCTTGGGTTCTTCTCTCCTTCTGACTCAGCGTGAGCACGACAGCCGTACGTGAGCAGGGGTTTGTTCAGCCTGACCTGCTCCCAAGCCTTCCCTACCCTGTGGGGCTCAGCCAGCCGCGCTCTGACCGGTGGGCACGCTGTGCTGGGGAGGGGGCAGGGGCTAACACCCCGCACAAGCGCGAGGCGGCAAGCTGTACTTACAGCACGCAGAGCGCGTACGCCGAGGCGATGGACTCGCTGGCCCGCACGAGGAAGCTGCCATCCTTGCCGACTTTGGAGAGGAGGTCTTCGGCTCTGGAGCGGGTGATGTTGCCGTGGTACCAGCACTGATCCATTGCTGGAGCTGGAAGAAGCCCGAATGCCAACAGCAGAGCTGCCTGCGTGTGTCTGTGTGTGGGGCTCAGGCAGCCTCAGCTCAGCAGCTTCCTGTTTCAATAGTACAGAGAGGGAAAGGAAACTCAGCCGCGGACAACTTCCTCAACTCAAACAGCTCAGAGAGTGAGCGTGACATGTTCCTGCAGCCCCGGCTCTCCCTCTTCATGCTGCAGCTGAAGGGACTAGCAGGCCCATCTCCCTTGCCTTTCCCTCCCCCTTAACATCCTAATGCCCCAGAGCAGACAGTCCCGGCCGAGGGTCTCTCCTGCTCCCCCACCAAGTCACTCCCCCGGGGAACTGGTGGCCCTCTCCTCTCTCCAGACCCTTGGAGCCCCGACGTTTTCCCTGCCTGCCTTACCTGCTGCAGGTCTCCATGGGGAATAAGTCAATCTCGGGCTGATCAGGGATCCTCTGCACAGCAGCACTGACTGGCCCGGTCCTGCTCGCCTGGGTGTGAGGAGGGTAAAGAATCACAATTTAAACAGATCACAATTCAGAACCAATGACCCCTCTGTGCCCGGCAGCAGATGAGAGGCTGATGTGCTGTGGGCCTTTGTGACCAAAGCCCCCTGTCAGCTACTGCGAGATGGCTTCAGAGGTCTTCCCTGCCCTAAGTCCTCAAAGGTGGGATGGAGCACGGCCGTGGCTGGCAGCGTCTGCGTCAGCAAGGAGAGAACTGGAGCTTTCACTTCCCTTTTCTTTTTCTGTCCATCTGCCCCTTGTCTGAGCTCCGCTCAGCGCTGCAACACAGGGCACAGAGAGCAGGGGCACTGCTGCAGGGCAAGAGCCTGCGTGGTTGCCTCTCCTGCACCTCCGGCTACTCTGCCTCTGATGCTAGGACTTGTGTGCATCACCCACCCCCGAGCTGCTGCAGCAGCTGAGCAGGGACTCTGGCTGCGACTCAGAGCTCCCAGGGAAGACCCAGAGCCTTCTAGCCCTACAAAGCCCTCACCTCCGGAGGCAGGAGGACCCAGTTCACATGTGGAGTGTTGCCTCTGAACACAGCCTGTCATCAGTCTGGGAGAGCAGACTTTGTGGGTACAGAGAGCGAGAGTGAGCACTCACAGCTTGGTCCCTGTCCCTGATGCTTTTGGTCATCCAGCCACGTGCTCTGCAGCTTCCAGCTCCACCTCTGCTGCTGGCACTGAACCGAGGGCACCAGCAGTGCCAGCAGAGGACCTGGTGATCCTGCTGTGGCAGGGGGATCGGACTGGATGACCTTCTGAGGTCCCTTCCAGTCCCCGATGGCCTGTGATCCTGTGACCCTGCTAGATGGGCAGAGCTGCGGCTTGCGAGCGCTGCCCACAGCCCAGAATTAGCTCAGCTGGACCTGCCCTTCGGCCCCAGCCAGACCCACGTGGGGCTGTGGGATCCAGGAGCCTAAATGGAACCAGATGCTGAATGGCAGGAAGTGGCTCTGCAGGGACGGTCACCGCAAGCTCTTGTTAGCTACGGGGTGGCTGCAAACCCGTTCTCCTTGCTGAGAGAGCGTCTGCATGTGGCAAACGGACTGCACCGCTGCCTGGACAGCGCTGCCGGGTCACCGCGTGCTGCCGGCCTCACCCACAGCAGCCCCGCGGGACTCCTCACGCTTCTCTGGAGAACAGCTGCAGCAGGAAGCAGAACAGCTCCAAATGTCAAACCGCTGCATGCAGTGGACCCATGCAGAACACACAGAGCTGCTGCACCACGTGAGCTGCTGGCCTTAAACTGCCTGGAGGACTAGTCCTGCTCTACTGCGGGTTAACACAGAGGTACAAGTCCTGGTGAGACATCAGAGCCCTGGCAGGGGCTGCCCAGGGGGGCTGTGGAGTCTCCTTCTCTGGAGATGTCTCAAACCCACCTGGCCATGTTCCTGTGCAACTGGATCTAGGGGATCCTGCTGTGGCAGAGAGATGGGTCTGGATGATCTTTTGAGGTCCCTTCCAATCCCTGATGTTCTGGGATTCTGTGATCAGAGACGGATTAGCCACGTCCTTAACACTGAACTCCTGCTCACCCCACACCCTGCTGAGTTACTAGCAAGCTCCTGCTGTCTCCTTCAAATGAGTGAATCCCTTGTCCAGCCTCACACCCCTCCTTGACTTGGAGACACAAACAAGGGGCTCTGAACACGCAATAGGATGTGCAGCCTGGCTTCTGGGGGGTAGTTCTTGGTCCTGAAAGAACCAGCTGCCCAGAAGGTGAATCCCAGCCGCCTCAGAGAAGCAGCTGTGTGGTCCCCCAGCGCTCACACAGCGCTGCCTGGAGAGGAAATGGCAACTGGCTCACTTCACGTGGTGCTGGCACGTGAACCCAAGGGCACCACAGAAAGGGCTGTCCCTGCACGGCCAGCTCACGAGTGTTGGTGCGTCCTGGACTTGATCTACAGGATCCTGCTGTGGTGGGGAGACTGGACTCTATGATCTTCACCTGCCAGGAGACACCACAGAAGCAGCCAGCACAGCCCCAAGGTTTCCCCAAGGAACAGGTTGTGCTTTAAGCACTCGACACTGTCATCTCAAAGGTGGTACAAAGCACAAAGTGGTACCAGCTACCCTTGTAAAACTAAAGAACAACAGGCACATCTGTCACAGAATCACAGAACATTAGGGAATGGAAGGGACCCTGAGAGATCACCCAGTCCAGTCCCCCTGACACAGCAGGATCCCCTGGATCCAGTCACACAGGAACATGGCCAGGAGGGTCTGAAACATCTCCAGAGAAGGAGACTCCACAACCCCCCTGGGCAGCCCCTGCCAGGGCTCTGGCACCCTCCCTGGGAACAAGGTCCTTCTCACACTGATGTGGAACCTCCTCTGCTCCAGCTCACACCCGCTGCCCCTTGTCCTGTCACTGGGTGCCCCTGAGCAGAGCCTGGCTCCATCCCCCTCACACCCACCCTTCACATCTTGATCAACATCCATGGGGTCACCCCTCAGACTCCTTTTTCCCAGCTCCAGAGCCCCAGCTCCCTCAGCCTCTCCTCAGCAGGGAGATGCTCCCCTCCCTCCATCATCCCTGTGGCTCTGTGCTGGGCTCTCTCCAGCAGCTCTGTGTCCTTCTGGAACTGAGGGGCCCAGAACTGGACACAACATGCCAGACGTGGTCACTAGGGCAGAGCAAAGGGGCAGGAGAACCTCTCTCCATCTACCAGCCACCCCCGTTCTGATCCTCCCCAGGATGCTGTTGGCCTTCTTAGCTAAATCCAGCTGAGTCTCAACAGAAGCTTTTGGCTAACAGCAGCAGCATTTTGTCTGAACAGACCTGTGAGAAGGAGGCCACAGACAAAGGCCTGGGATGCCTTTTGATGTTGGGTAGTGAAACACTATGGCCCTGGCGGTCCAGCGACAAAGCAGCTGTGACTTTCCCCCCCGTCAGGGCACTCAGACACTGCAATAAACACTGTTATCTATTGCTACCAATATCCCTGTCTATGAGTTTCTAGGAGTTCCCTGGCTGTGAGCTCACAGAATCATGGAATCATCCTGGCTGGAAAGGACCTCCAGGATCACCCAGCCCAGCCCTCAGCCCAGCATCTCCCTAACCCCCAGACCATGGCCTCAAGTGCTCCAGCTACTCAGTTTTCAAACCCCTGCAGGGATGGGGACTCCAGCACCTCCCCAGGCAGCCTGTTCCAGTGCCCAGCCACTCTCTCAGCAAAGAGCTTCTTCCTAAGATCCAATCTCAACCTCTGCTGACGCAGCCTGAGGCCATGGTCTAGGGCTGTCCAGGGCCAGTGGATGGATACTGCGTGCAGCATCGCTCAGGACACACAGTGCTCACCCCAAACCCCCCAGACATCCAGGCTGGGCACTGCATCAGCACAGGCTCTGCCAGGCTCTGATGAGCAGTTCCCAAACGAGCACTTGCTGTCACGACGCAGAAGCCAGGCAGCAGGCCTGACCAGGGAGGTTACATCGACAGGGCTGCAGCTCGTTTTGTTGAAACCTAAATATAACATCCCCTCGGCAAGCACCAGCAACAGGCTGCTGGCAGCAAGGCTGTGTTTAGACTCTGGCCAACATCTGAAGAGCAGATGAGTAAGAGCCACAAAGCACCGGTTAGCTGAGCCGCTGCGAGCGGCTTCAGCCCAGCGGGGTACTGACCTGCTGCCTGGAGAGGCTCAGCAGCTATCTGGGAGGTCACGAGATCTCTTCACTCTCTTGGTGCCTGCTGCCTCCATGGGCCCTGAAATAAACTTAGTGAATCACAGAATCATTCCGTTTGGAAAAGAGCCCTGGGATCAGCGAGTCCAACCGTCAACCCCACTCTGCAAGGTCATCCCTAAAACAGGTCCCCCAGCACCACATCTGAGAGACTCTGAAACTCACCCAGGGATGGGGACTCAGCCACCACCCTGGGCAGCTCAGCCCAGTCCCTGACCACTCTCTCCAGGAAGAATCTCTCCCTGATGGCCAGTCTGACCCTCCCCTGCTGGAGCTGGAAGCCCTTCCCTCTGCTTCTGTCACTGATGACCTGTGAGCAGAGCCCAGCACCAGCATCTCTGCAGGGTCCTTGCAGATGGTTGTAGAGAGCAAGGAGGTCTCCCCTCAGCCTCCTCTTCCTCAAACTAACCAGCCCCAGCTCTCTCCATCTCTCAGTCCCATCAGACTGATTCTCCAGGCCCTTCCTCAGCTTCGTTGCCCTCCTCTGCCCTCACTCCAGCCCCTCGATGTCTCCCTTGGACTGAGGTGCCCAACACTGGGCTCCAGGTGCAGCCTCCCCAGTGCTGAGCGCAGGGGGACAATCCCCTCCCTACTCATGCTGGGGACACAGTCTCGAACCAGACCTTCCTGCTGGTTCCTGTCAGTTAGAGCCCCCAGGCCCCTTTCTGCCAGTCTGCTCTCCAAGCCCCCTGCCCCAAGGCCGACAGGCTGTAGTGGGAGGGAAGAACAACCCAGGGCCCCTTCTCCCACTGCCTTGGCAAGCTCTCAGCAACAGAAGGCAGGGTGAGGGCACTGACTAAGCAGAGACTCGCAGACCCGAGCAGTGACAAGGCGATGGATCCACTGGGACCTGCTGTCGCTGCCCAGGGGGATGAATTCCCCACACAGCAACAAGCACACGCTGGTCCACAGGCACAGGCTGAGCCTTCCATCGGCTCTGGCACATCTCCCCTGGTAGCCAGTCACTTCGGATCAATGGCTTGATCCTTGGCTGCTCCTGCCATAACACCTCACCGTAGCCTCAGAAGAGTCACCAAAACCTTCAGAAACCTGCTGAAGGTCTACCTGCATCGCAAAGCCTTCAAGCTGGAGCTCTCTCATGCTGCTCTGGGCCGGGTCAGGTGCCTTCCTCCAAGAGCGGTGGCTCTGTGATCTGCTGGTGCAGGGAGATGTTTGCTTGTCACACTGCCTTGCTCCCCAACAACACCCTAACAGCAACCACCGCGCTTGCAGAGCGCTTGTCGGCGATAGGAGCAGTCGCTGCCTGGATGGCTGGTGGCAGGACGGCCGGCGAGGACTTCCCCTCCCGACTATAAATGGGGAGCTCCCTCTGCAGCTCTGTCCTGACCCTGCACCTGGCAGACAGCGAGGGGTCACTTCTGCCACTTGTCCTGCCCCGGACACAGCCGGGTGTCCTGCTGGCCCTGCCCAGGGACACGGGACAGCTGCAGCTCTGCAGTTTCCCAACAGCAGCAAGTACATACAGAGTGGGATCAGGAGAAGGCCCAGTTAGACAGAATCACAGACTGGCCAAGATTGGACAGGACCTGAAAGATCACCCAGTCCCAACCGCCCTGCACAAGCAGCGACACCTTCACCAGAGCAGGTTACTCAGGGCTCCAGCCAACCTGCCCTTCAACACTGCCAGGGATGGGGCAGCCACCACTGCCTGGGGCAGCCTGTTCCAGCAAAGAAGTGGTTCCTCATGGCCAACTTCCATCTCCCCTCTTCAAGGCTGGAACCCTCTCCCCTTGTCCTCTCGCTACCACCCCTGTCAAAAGCCCTCCCCCTGCTCTCTTGTAGCGCCCTTCCTTCAGTGATTGGGAAGATGCTCAAAGGTCACCTGGGAGCCTCCTCTTCTCCACGCTGAACAACCCCAGCTTGCTCAGCCTGTCCTCACAGGAGAAGTGCTGCAGTGCTCTGATCATTTGAGCTGCTCTCCTCTGGACACCTTCCAGGATCTGTGTCCTTCTGATGTTGGGGACTCCAGAACTGGACCCAGTCCTGCAGGTGGGGTCTCACCAGTGAAGCCTACAGAGGGGCTGGGAAGTCAACAAAGTAACCCCAAATGCCCTGCAGGAGTAGGCAAGGAGATGCCAAGAGCAAGGCAACCCATGGCCTCACTGAAGTAAGAAGACAACAAGCCCTGGAAGCTAGAGCTGCCAGCAAGTCCCACACTAGTGCCAGGTAGCAGCGCACCCGGCCGGAGTGAAGGCAGGCAACTGCAGACGCAGGGCAGCGAGCCCCGTGTCCGCTCTAGCAGCCTCTCCCCACCACACTGAACACAGCACAGCACCCCCTGCCCCCTCCTTACCCAGCCTGTCGGCAGCCTCAGGGTGAGATGCCCTACACGAAGGTCACATTTGTTTTGAGCACGTGGTGTTTTAAGAGGGCAGCCAAAGGGAAGGGAGAAGAGGCAACAGAAAACAAACCCAGACCCACGGTCAGCTCTAGGGTGTTTAATGGACTTCAGAATCTACTGATGCCACCGAGCCACCGCCTAGAGAAGGGGGCGGGAGGAGCACAGAAAACCTTCTGCTGAAAGATGACAAGTGGCAGTGAAAAGAAGCATCAGCAAAGGTGGCTTTCTGATGGAAGGGCTGGAGGCTCAGAGCTCCGATGGACGGACGGATGGACGGAAGGGGCTTGAGGCTCAGAGCTCCGAAGGAAAAGCTTGCTTCAAAGTGAACATGACAAAGATCATCTCTTCGCATTGTTTGTGGGCCCCATATTCAAAGAGGCAGGAGAACAAGGGGGAGCCATCGGGGCCAACCCCCATGTACTGCAGATCCGAATAAGCGCACAGCCCCTCGAAGAGGATGCTGGGCTTTGTCCAGCGGGATGGATTTAAAGGGCTTTTGTTGAGGTAAATTCCTAAATCTCTTCGGTGTTTTGGGTCTGTAGGGTGAGTGTAGAGCAGCCAGCTGTCTTGGCACCTGGCACCAGGCGGAGGTGGGAAGGCAGCCACACTTCCATGACATCCAGAGGGGGGTTCCACCAGCATTTCCACCCGCTGGCCTCTCTCGAAGTCCACGCCGTGGTTGTAGCTGACCGCCTGGATCCTGGCTCCCCCGCTGCTCCTCGCGTTGCAGTAGAGGACCTTCCTGCCGCAGGAGTGCACCTCTGCTACCTGACACTCCACCGCGCTCTCCTCCCCCACAAAGTTTCCCATCTCCCACGTCATCCCGTGGTCAGAGCTGATGAAGCAGAAGGCGTGAGGGGTGGGGTGCTGCCTGGGGTCCAGGATGCGATAGGCATACGCGGGGATCACAAGGCTCCTGGCTTCATTGAGCAACTGCAATCCGTGGCCCGGCCCCACCGCAAAGGTGGCCCAGTTCTTGTACTCGGTGCTGATGGTGCTGTCGGTGACGTCCTGGGCAGCGCTCCACGTGCGCCCTTGGTCCATGCTAGAGACGTAGCAGAGGCGCACCAGGTTGATCTTTGTCCTGAGCTGATGCTGCTCAGAGATCTTTCCCGGGACAGCTATGAAAAACAGGATCAGTTTCCCCGAGACCTCATCGTAAACAGGGCAGGGGTTCATGGACCGGTGGTCTTTCAGCTGTGCATTGACAATGGTCTCCAGGCTGCTCCACTGCCAGAGCCCACAGGAAGGGAGACAAGAATGAGACACACCATTAGCAACGGGCCCACGGTACAGCATCAGGATCACACAATCACAGAACTAGGGACTGGAGGGGACCTCGAAGGATCCTCCAGTCCAGTCCCCCCAGTCTGCAAGTCACAGAATCACTGAGGCTGGAAAAGACCTCTGAGCTCATCAAGACCAGCCTAGGACCTAACATCACCACAACCTAGACCATGGCACCAGGGGCCGCAACCAGTCTTCTCTTAATGACTGCCTTTTCCTTAACCAGAATTAACTTCAAGATTTACTATTTCAGTTTTAAGGAACTCTAGCATGTGGACACACATGAAGGTTGAGAGAGTAGAGCTCTACTTAACTCAATTACGGGGGTCTCACAAGGTGTTACCTGTTCTGGGCCCCACAGTTATAGAAGGACACAGAGCTGCTGGGGAGAGCCCAGGGCAGAGCCACAGGGATGATGGAGGGAGGGGAGCATCTCCCTGCTGAGGAGAGGCTGAGGGAGCTGGGGCTCTGGAGCTGGGAAAAAGGAGCCTGAGGGGTGACCCCATGGGTGTTGATCAAGATGTGAAGGGTGGGTGTCAGGGGGATGGAGCCAGGCTCTGCTCAGGGGCACCCAGTGACAGGACAAGGGGCAGCGGGTGTGAGCTGGAGCAGAGGAGGTTCCACATCAGTGTGAGAAGGACCTTGTTCATGGTGAGGGTGGCAGAGCCCTGGCAGGGGCTGCCCAGGGGGTTGTGGAGTCTCCTTCCTGGAGACGTTTCAAACCCCCCTGGCCCTGTTCCTGTGTGACTGGATCTGGGGGACCCTGCTGTGTCGGGGGACTGGACTGGATGATCTGTGGAGGTCCCTTTCAATCCCTAATGTTCTGTGAATGCTATGAAACTGCAGGTGTGCCCAGAGGCTGCTTCTGCTGGGCAGCCTTCGGCTCTTAGGAGCCTGTAATCTAGGACAACACCCAGTCACCAATGAAGGATGGGATTAGAAGAAAATACAGCTCGTTTCACCCCCCAAAAGACATCAATGCTTTTGTAAATGTAAAAAAACGGTTATAAATAGAGTAGCCACCACCCCCATCACCCAGCAGGATCACTGTTAATAATAACTGGCAGACCAAGAAGGTAGCCAATTCACTGGCACCGACGAAGCAGATGACACTCTTTTGCGTGGGGAGACTGGCTGCTCTTGATTGTTTTTCAAACCAGAAATTAGTCCTGAGAAGATGGATTTAAAAAGCCAAGGACCTCCGTGGTTGCTGTTTCGCTCCTCCCCATCCCTTTGGCAGTTCCCCTTTCTGCCTCTCCTCTACACCTTTGCTGTTACAAGAGCTTCTGTCCCATCGCTCTGTCAGCCTCCGGGGCTCTGCAGCGATGGGGCAGGGCTGTCCCCAGACAACCTGCACCTGCCCGTGTTAGTCCCTCTAACAGCTGCCCAGCCCCAGCAGTTCTAATGGCACTTCCAAGACACATAAGCAGAACTGAGGAGAAGCTGCCCTCTCCTTACATGTGCATGGAATGACTGAGGCTGGAGAAGCCCCCTGAGCTCAGCCAGCCCAGCCCCTAACATTACCACAGTGGCCACACCAGGGCACTCAGGGCCACAGCCAGGCTGCCCTTCAGCACCTCCAGGGATGGGGACTCTCCCACTGCCCTGGGCAGTCCAGTCCAGGCTCTGACCACCCTTTCCCTGAGGAAGGGCTTCCTGACATCCAGCCTAACCCTCCCCTGGCAGCTTCAGGCCCTGCCCTCTCATCCTGCTGCTAGTTGCCTGGGAGAAGAGCCCAAGCCTCACCTGACTGCAACCTTCCTCCAGGGAGCTGGAGAGAAAAAGAAGGTCCCCATTGAGTCTCCCCTTCTCCAGGCTCAACACCCCCAGCTCCCTCAGCCTCTCCCCATCAGCCTTTCCCTCCAGTCCCTTCCCCAGCCTCGTTGCTCCTCTGCACCCGCTCCAGTCCCTCCATCTCTTTCTTGAAGCACTGCCCCCAGTACTTGAAGGGAGGCCTCCCCAGTGCCCAGTACAAGAGGAGAATGATGTCCCCAGCCCTGCTGGCCACACTACTGCTGATCCAAGCCAAGATGCCATTGGCCTTCTGGACCACCTGGGCACCCTTCTGGCTCCTGTTCAGCTGGCTGTCAGCTGGTACAACAGCAAGGGACAAAGGCATTCTAACCCTCTGGGGCCAGGTGGGCAGCGCAGGCGGCAGCCTCCCTGCGGCGGTACCTGCACGTGGTGCGTGGTCGGGTCGTAGACGCCTCGGCGCATCGCGATCAGCTTGGCGTGCTCATCCACCAGGTCCTCTCGCTCCTCGGCAAACGCCAGGATGATGCTGACACGCGGCAGGTAGAGCAGGGCTGGGATCCGGTAGCTCCACGTGCTGTTCCTGAACAGCGTCTCGTGCGTCAGGACGGGGAAGGAGGCCATCGTGCTGGGGAGGAGACAACGTGCACTGCAGTACTCGAGGTGTGTGTGCTGAGGACAGCGGACAACCACCTCCCTGCTCCTGCTGGACACAGGCCACTGGCCTTCTTGGCCAGCCAGGCACCCTGCTGGCTCCTGTTCAGCCGCCTGTCAGTTAGAACCCCCAGGTCCCTTCCCACCACAGCCTGGCTGATTGTTCTGCAGCGAGGTGAGGCAGCCCCACCAAACACAGTTAATGAAAGAGCTGTCTGTGGTTTGCTTCTCCTTGTTAATTCAGTTCCCAGACAGAGGTTTTGATGGCTTTTGCTTTGCAATTCGGAAGACTGGTGCCAATCTGACTCCACAGTCATTTGCCCTCAGAAGACCATTACTGCCTTCATCTCCAAACCCCAGCACGGGACTTCTGCTTTGCCAAATGGAAGCTGAAAGCCCCACACAAGTGACAGGCTAAGGCCACCCCAGATCCCAGCTGTGGCCCTGTGTGAGGACAGTGAACACCCAGCATGAAAAGAGAATGAAAGAGGACATCCTTTCCCCCAGAAGGCTCCAGAACAGGCTGAAGGGTGTCCCACCACAGAGGGTGGGACTTCTGGTCAGAACAGAGGAGGTTCCACATCAGTCTGAGAAGGACCTTCTTCCCGGTGAGGGTGCCAGAGCCCTGTCAGGGGCTGCCCAGGGGGGCTGTGGAGTCTCCTTCTCTGGAGACGTTTCAAACCCTCCTGGCCATGTTCCTGTGCGACTGCATGTAGGGGATCCTGCTGTGTCAGGGGGACTGGACTGGATGGTCTTTTGAGGTCCCTTCTCATCCCTAATGCTGTGTGATTCACCCTGGTAAAAACTCACTGGCTCAAGGGAATTATGTCTGATCAGAGGAGAGGAAAAGGAGACAAAGGAAAAGAAAGAGCATCTCTGACACGATGCACCAGAGCCCAAAGGCCTGGGCACCCTCTGCTCAGCAGAGAGGGAAGGCAAATAAATTTCAAAAACAAAACTCGAGCCTTGGTTCTCTGACGCATTGAGTGGGTAGGATGGCAGGGAGGAGATGACAACACACGATGAGTAAGAAATTCAAATGCCTCCTACCTCAGCTGAGGCAAGTCTCGCTGTGCTCTTCCTTGAGGATTCTCCTATTTACCTAAATCTTGGAGAACAGTGCCAAGCTGTAGAGTGGCTGATGGCCACAGACCAGATCCTTGTGCCTGGATAGTTCAGGATCAGGTGGAGCCAGACTGAAGACTGCTTCTGCGGCTGCAGAATGCCTGCCAGGAGGATGGTTCCTGCTCTTTCACGTTACAATGGAGAGCATTGCATTAGCCAGTGTCACTGACAGAGACAAGGTTAATGGCTTGGGGGTGGGTTTTGCTGTGCTGGTTACTGAGTTAGGACAGCACAGGTAAGGTCCTCTTCCTGAGACAGGCCATCGCATGAAGCTCCAACCAGATCTATAGCTACCCTCGCTCTCACCTTCCAGATGATAAACACCAGGGAGGCTTTTGAACTCACGATGGGTCCGAACGACACTGCTCTGGCTGAAGGTGGCCGGGCAGATCCCAGCAAGACACAGCCCTAGTGCCACCCCTGGAGAGAGGAGCCTGTCTCCGAAGGGTGGCTGCTCGCTCCCCCCGTCACCGAGGAAGCAGCAGCCTGAGGACAGGCAGCAGCACCTCTGCTGTACACAAGGCTTGCTGGGACCCGATCGCAGCTACTCGTGCAGCAGCGCGGCTAGGAAGAGCTCCCTAGGACAAATCACCGTGCAGCTCGTTACTCACCAGCACGGCCGCAGCTATTTCTACAGAGCAGTCATGGCTGCCTCTGCTGGCTCCTGAAGCAGGAGCGCTCTGGTGCTCCCAGGCTATTTAAAGGCAGGTTATATAAAGGGAGATTAGTCAGCCTGTTCGGTGCGGCACAGGTTCGCTGCCGCTCCTGCTCGTGATGCCATGCCTGCGCTGCATCCCTGCGCCAGGGCAGGGCAAGGAGTTGTTGGGGGGCTGGAAAGGAGAAGACAAAGAGCTCTGGGATGTCCCACAAAGCCCTCAAAGCAAAGCCAAGAGACCAGAGCCATGGGAAGCCACGCGGCAGCCTGCTGTAGCCGAGTCCTTCCCATATAAGCCTGGTAGCTGCACACATCTCTACTCATGTTCTTTGCCCCTCCATGAGATTCTCGGTGTGGGTATCACAAGACTCTACCTTTCCTCTTCCTCTCACATGGAGATTGAGGGGAGGTGCGTTGTTAAAAGGCTGGGAATAGCTGCCATAGAAACAAGCCTGAGGTTCTTGGACACAGCAGCAGCTAAAATCAAGGAAGACACTTCCATCTCTGCAGAACTGAGCAGGGAGATGTGTGTGCATGTGCACGTACAGGTACACACAGATCTGCACTGCTCTCCCCACACACAGCATGGGGATCATGTCTGCACACACACACGGGTGCCAGAGCCCCGGCAGGGGCTGCCCAGGGGGGTTGGGGAGTCTCCTTCTCTGGAGACATTCCAAACCCGCATGTTCCTGTGTGACTGCATCTAGGGGATCCTGCTGTGTTGGGGGATTGGACTGGATGATCTTTTGAGGTCCCTTCCAATCCCTCATGTTCTGTGATACATCCTTATTGAAATACCAAGTCACCTTCTTCTACTGTCTCCCTTGCAGATCCTCAAGCAGAGACTGAGACACAACAGTGTGAGTTTCACACAAAAACAACAATGCACAACTTTAAAAAACAAAGAACTTTGAGCTTTTTAAAGTATTCATTAAGTTGTTTCTTCAGACAATTGAAATGAATTGACTTTTCTCTTGACCTTTACCCAGTATCACAGAATATGAGGGATTGGAAGGGACCCTGAAAGATCATCCAGTCCCATCCCCCTGACACAGCAGGATCCCCTAGATCCAGTTGCACAGGAACATGGCCAGGTGGGCTTGAAATGGCTCCAGAGAAGGAGACTCCACAACCCCCCTGGGCAGCCCCTGCCAGGGCTCTGGCACCCTCCCTGGGAACAAGGTCCTTCTCACACTGATGTGGAACCTCCTCTGCTCCAGCTCACACCCGCTGCCCCTTGTCCTGTCACTGGGTGCCCCTGAGCAGAGCCTGGCTCCATCCTCCTCACACCCACCCTTCACATCTTGATCAACATCCATGGGGCCACCTCTCAGTCTCCTTGTTTCTAAACTCCAGAGCCCCAGCTCCCTCAGCCTCTCCTCAGCAGGGAGATGCTCCCCTCCCTCCATCACCCCTGTGGCTCTGCTCTGGGCTCTCTCCAGCAGCTCCGTGTCCTTCTGGAACTCAGGGGCCCAGCCACTGGACACAATTTTTGAAGGCAAAACCCACTAGTTACACCCTCCTCAATAAGAGGGAAGTGAGATAAGCAAATCCTCAGGAGACACCAAATCCTCAGCAGCACAGCTAACACCAAGAATGTTCAACAGCTCATTTGCCAGCACTGCAGGAGGTCAAGTCATCTTGTACATCAGTAGGCAACAAAATGGAAGGAAAGGCGTACCTGCCAGCCCCTCTGCGGCCAAACAGACAGTGGATGCACTAGCCCACGATGCTGTTTTGTTCCTAAACCCCACTGAAACAGCCCCGACAGAAGGAGCAGGCAGCACCACAGCCAGCATGATGCAAGGACATTGGCAAGACAAAGCTTGCCAACATCTTTTGGAAGACCAAGAGCCAGAAGAAGAATAGAAGACAAACTGCTGTGAGCACGAAGGCTCAGGCAGGAGAGCAGGGAGCTGGACACACACCGCTCAGATCTGTTTCCAGTCAATCACCTTGGAGTGAAAAGCAAGTTTTGTGAGGCAAAGGGGTGAGAAAGGGAAGCAGAGCTGATGCAGTAATTCTTCCCTAGGTGAAAAAGCAGTTGGGACTTGGAGACTCTTCCTAAAGGACAGAGATGCGACTGAAGAGAAGGGAAATTCATCTTGTAGCCGTTCAGCCAGTAGCCCCTCCTGTGTATTTACCGCAGTTCTGAATGTATTTCCCTTGCTAAGAGCCCTGCTCAGGGAGGCTGATGGTTACCTGCAGTTCCTCTCCAAGGCACCAGGGAAGCTGCTGCACTGGGATCCAGCACCTCACCTCCAGGCAGAGCCGGGTGGACACGGAGAAAGACGGGCACAGTGGGAACATGGAAGAGAAGAAGGGAGTTAAAGGAGAGCAAAGCATTACTCATCGTTTGCCAGTCGTTACAGCTGTAATGATTTCCAAAGCAGAGCCTGTTTCCAGTGAACCAGAAGAGTCAAGAGAAATAACAGCTGTCAACAAACAATCTCAGAACATCAGGCGTTGGAAGGGACCTTGAATGATCATCCAGTCCAACCCCCCCAGCCACGGCAGGATCCCCTAGATCCAGTCACACAGGAACATGGCCAGGAGGGTTTGAAATGTCTCCAGAGAAGGAGACTCCACAACCCCCCCGGGCAGCCCCTGCCAGGGCTCTGCCACCCTCACTGGGAACAAGGTCCTTCTCACACTGGTGTGGAACCTCCTCTGCTCCAGCTCACACCCGCTGCCCCTTGTCCTGTCACTGGGTGCCCCTGAGCAGAGCCTGGCTCCATCCTCCTCACACCCACCCTTCACACATTGATCAACACCCATGGGGTCACCCCTCAGGCTCCTTTTTCCCAGCTCCAGAGCCCCAGCTCCCTCAGCAGGGAGATGCTCCCCTCTCTCCATCATCCCTGTGTCTCTGCACTGGGCTCTCTCCAGCAGCTCCGTGTCCTTGTGGAACTCAGGGGCCCAGAACTGGACACAACACGCCAGATGTGGCCTCACCAGGGCCGAGCAGAGCGGGAGGAGAACCTCTCTCAATCTACACAACACTCCAGGGCAGTCTCAGGTCTATCATGGATCTGATGCCTGGCAAGAGGCCAGGTGGCAGTAAGGTGCAACCTGGTAAACAAGTTTCAGCCTGGTAGGTGCTGCTAGGCACGAGGAGAGGGTACTCGTTCCTTCCGCGCACTTGCAGGGGCTTGTCTGCAGAACAGGGTGAGCCCCTGCGTGTTTATTTGCCTTAACCTGCTCCAAGAAGTGACTCAAAGGGATAACATTTCCTCCGGCCCCCGCTGATGCCGAAAGCTGTCCCTAACGAGCTCGGGTCCCAGTTGAAAGCAAACGGAGATCCTCTAATCCTGTGAGGACTGTGCCTCTGAAAACAAGGCAACCCCAGTGAGGCAACCCGCTGAACTCCAAGCCTGCGGCCCCGTCAGAGTGCTCTGTGCCCTGGGCAGGAGACAGTTTCTTCTTGAAGGCACTCACATCCATCCCAGACAAACAAACTGATTCAGGAAGCCTTGTCAGGGCAGAACACAAACAAACACCGGAGTCGGGCTGCTGCAAACCTCAGTGAAACGCCTGTAAACACAAGAACCCAGCTCCAGGCATCCTCTAGTCAACATCAGGCTGGGCTCGCAGTGTTTTCCAAACCTGTAAGAGTCAGCTGAGTGTGATGCTGACATCATTTCTCTTTCACTTAGAGAATAAAAAAGGCACCTCTACTGGGATATCGCCTGGAGGGGAGTCAGGAGTAGCCAAGTTCCACCTGTGTAGGGCTAAGAAATAGGAGACCCAGCTTCTAGAGTACTTGCTACACAGCATATTCTTCACACAGAGTCATTCAGGTTGGAAAAGACCCCCAAGATGATCGAGTCCAACCATCAGCCTGACCCTACAAAGTCACCCCTAAACCAGATCCCCCAACACCACAGCTAAGCAACTTCTCAATACATCCAGGAATGGGGACTCAACCCCCACCCTGGGCAGCCCAGTCCAGCCCCTCACTGCTCTCTCTGGGAAGAATTTCTTCCTGTTGACCAGTCTAACCCTCTCCTGGTGGAGCTTAAAGCCCTTCGTTCTGCTTCTGTCACTAATGACCTGTGAGAAGAGCCCAGCACCAGCATCTCCACAGTGTCCTTTCAGATGGTTGTGGAGAGTGCAGAGGTCTTCCGTCAGCCTCCTCTTCCTCAAACAAAACAGCCCCATCTCTCTCCACCTCTCCTCATCAGACTGATTCTGCAGGCCCTTCCCCAGCTTCGTTGCCCTCCTCTGCCCCAAACTGGAGCCAGCGCTCAGGGTCTCCCCTCAGGCTCCTCTTGTGCACAAGCCTTCGTCCCCACTCAACAGCATGACTGCGCCTACTGCTGTCAACGCTCAGCACCAGAGAGCTCCATCTCCAGCCTTCCTGCACCCCAGACCAGAGCCCACATGACACCCAGGCCACAAGATCTCCTAACAAACCGGACAGCGCGTGCTCCTTCAGCCTAACGAACCACCCTGGACACCAAGTGGGAAAGGAGAGCGAGTTACCCGCGCGATCTCCAAACAACAACCATTAAACAAGCGAAACAGCGCAGGAGTCAGGGCTGAAGGGGCGCGCAGCCCGGGGTTCCTTCAACCCAGCAGCCAGCTGCATTAAGCCTGTTAACCACATCAGAAAGTTTTTATTGCAGTGAAAGCCTTGCGCCACCCCTACAAGAGGATTTCCAGCTTCCCCCAGCGCATGCTTTCCTAAATAATCTAGTTCTGCTTTAAAATGTCGTGGCTCAGCCTGGCTGTAGCTCCCGTGCCTTAAAGGGGAGGTTTTCCCAGTGCTGCAGGAGTGACACGAAGCAGCAGCAAACATTTGGGGGAGGAACACACAAACCTCACTGCTACTTGAGCCTACAGAGTGGTGTTTGCTGTCTCAGTTGCTACCAATGGCCCCTGTTATGGAAAAGTCAGGGGGGTTTAAAATGAAGGGAAAGAAAAATAAATACCTCTGTCACTCTGTGTCTCCTGGAAGTCAAAGGGGAAAACAAACCCCAACAACAAAGCCCAAAGCACTCCTGTTGGAGTGGGTAAGGTGCCGGCTCACCACCGCACTCCTGCCATCGAGTCTCCAGCCTGCAGGATTATTCCTATTGGCAGCAACAGCAGCTGTCCTGGATTCCCAGGAGAATCCCAGGCACGCACCTACAAGCTCTCATTTAAATAGGAAACCTGTTTTGCATATAAGGGGAGGTTCCAGGTGAGCTGGACAAGTGCTAGGATGGCCTTTGAAATCATCATAGTAATTAAAGAGTGAATTTCTACCTGCATGGCCCGACAGCACCGAGGAAGAGCTGCTGTTTCTGCTGGTCATAGAGCTTGGCCTGTGCTCTGGTTTCTTGGTCCTCTTGTGAAAGCACCACTGGTCCCACCACGTGGACTCTCTGTACTTCTTCTCAGAATGCTCCCGAGCTCTAGTAGTTCGACCAAGTCATGCAGACAGTGCCTACAGGCAGGAGGTGAAGGCACCGTGATAGTCTGATCTATTGCTCTGCTGGCTTCATGTACCTCCGATCCACCAACATCCTGGCTCCACAAGAAGTTAAGGGTTAAGGCAAGAATCCCCAGGAGCTGATGAAAACACACTGATGCAACTCCCAGCAGCATTTATGGAGGTGTTATCACGGCCAAACCACCCCAGCAGCTGCAGTCAATGAGCTGTTGGGGAGAGTGAGGCAGAGGGCAGAGTATGAACCTAGGCTGTCTGCTGGGGAAGAAGAGGATGGCATCTTATGACTTGATCCAGGGGCTCCTGTTCTGGTGGGGGGATTGAACTGGGTGATCTTTTGAGGTCTCTCCCAATCCCTAATGCTCTGTGATCAGCCCTTACGCCAGCTGTGCCCTGGCTTAGAGGCAGCACCTGCAGCTGCTGGGAGGGCCCAAACCAGTGATTTCACAACTACCTGCTCCACTGCTGTGCTGCTGCTGCCAGAGGTGACCTTTCCTTGCCCATTCCCTGCTCTGTCTCTTGCTTCCCCTCCTTCTCTGTGGAGTTTCCATTAATGCTTCTTCTCTTAGAAGTTATCTGAAATAAATGCAAATAACACTCTTGCAAACAGGTGTAGTGAAAGAGGAGGAGGCAAAGTCTCTTCACTTGACGGCAGTTGGGGCTGATCTGTGCAGGGAGCTGCAAAGGTGTGGATTTACAACCGGCCCAATTAACGTGATGCTCCTGTGCTCCCCTCTCTTGAGCAACCCTGCCTCCCTCCTTGTGCCAGCATGGATGCTCATCTTGGCTTGGCAGGGCATCAGAGAATATCAGTCTGGCAGGAAACTGTTCCAGAACAAAAGAAGTGAACAGCTTTCTGCTAGGTCATCGCCCTGGACCGCGTGAGCAAGAGACGAACAAGCCGCAGGATCGGCAGTGGGATGGGGAGCTGGGAGCATGAAGCTGTTGGCAGGAGGAGCAGGCTCGCCTCTCTGCCTGGCAGTTAGCCATCACATCAAATGAGCTGGATAGCAAAACCACACCCCGTGTCTACGGCCCTTCCTAACTGGGCAAGTAAAGGATTAGCCTTCGCTGAGACACACGGCAAGCCCAAGGGCACCTGTGCCTCACTGCTGTACGTGGAGACGATCGATAGCAGAGCGATGAAAAGTCTCTCCAGAGGCGACGGCATCCGTAGCCACCAGACAGTCATTTCTAACAGCTGACTCCTGGAGAAAATCCAGAGCCAAGAGAAACTGAAGCAATTACAGAAGGAAGAGACAGAGGAGAAGCTGCTAGAGCACAGTCTGCCAGGGAGCCAGACACGAGCGACTGCTGTGGGGATTTCTTCACCTTCTCTCTGCTCCCCAGCTCGGAGCAGTGTTACTCAGGTGTTCTGAGTCACGCTCCTCCCTTCCGCAGCCAGGCAGCCTCTGCTGCTCGTTTGCTGAACAGAAACCACCTTGCCCAGCTGCAGCTTAGACTGGTTGTCTACCTCCTCTCTGAGTGCCCAGTCCCAAGCGCCTCTTGCTGTGGCAGCAATGGTTTCCTGCTCTATCACAGGGCATTAGGGGTTGGAAAGGACCTCAGAAGATCGTCCAGTCCAACTACTCTGACACAGCAGGGTCCCCTAGATCTAGTCCCTCAGGAACAGGGCCAGGAGGGTTTGAAACATCTCCAGAGAAGGAGACTCCACAACCTCCCTGAGCATCCCTTTCCAGGGCTCTGGCACCCTCCCTGGGAACAAGGTCCTTCTCACACTGGTGTGGAACCTCCTCTGCTCCAGCTCACACCCGCTGCCCCTTGTCCTGTCACTGGGTGCCCCTGAGCAGAGCCTGGCTCCATCCTCCTCACACCCACCCTTCACACATTGATCAACATCCATGGGGTCACCCCTCAGGCTCCTTTTTCCCAGCTCCAGAGCCCCAGCTCCCTCAGCCTCTCCTCAGCAGGGAGATGCTCCCCTCCCTCCATCATCCCTGTGGCTCTGCACTGGGCTCTCTCCAGCAGCTCTGTGTCCTTCTGGAACTCAGGGGCCCAGAGCTGGACAGAAGACTCCAGATGTGGTCTCAGCAGGGCAGAGTAGAGGGGTTGGATGCACTCTCTTGATCTCCTAACCCACCCCCCTTCTGATCCACCCCAGGATGCCGCTGGCCTTCTTGGCCACCAGGGCCCATTGCTGGCTCCTGGTCGTCCTGCTGGCCACCAGCACCGCCCAGTCCCTTTCTCCTCCACTGCCCTCCAACAGGTCAGTCCCCACCCTATCCTAGCACCTGGGGTTACCAGTACAGGAAGACAAAGTGCGTGGTTCCAAGCACCACACTGCGAGCACCAAGGACTTCACCAACGTGCTCCTCACCAACAACAAAGCTGGTTGTCTCTGCACACAAGTGCTGGTTTGATCTTCCCTCTCCCCTTGTCGTGTAAATCACAATCAGTGTCAGCGGTGAAGTTTCAAGCAGGTCTAGGTGCGAGGAGAATCCAGCTCTCCACATCTATTGTTCCTCACTTACTTCATTGCCCTTGATCGTGGGAATGAAAACATCTTTAAAAAGGTTAAAAAATGCAAATGGGGTGTGTGGGAGCATTAATAAGGGGATATAAAAATAATGCAGGAGAGAATCGAACGGCAGAGCGCTGAACAATGGAGCATTTGCATTTGGAGGGCCTTGCTGAATTGTGGGTGCCACCTCTCAGGAGAGATACAGCAATAATAAACGGGGGCCACGGAGCAGAGGTCTGAAGGCATCGCCTGCGAGCAGACATCAGTGGGAAAACAGGAGAGGCTACATCTAATTGGCAAAGCCCAATGGCTATCAACAGACACTTCCCTCACACAGGATTCAAACCTGGATGCACTGATTCCTTCTGCTGCTAGAAAGGCAGTCCTGCTCAGTGAGGTCTGTATTTTCAGATCATAGAATCATTCAGTTTGGAAAAGACCCCCAGGATCATCAAGTCCAACCAGCAACCCCACTCTGCAAGGTCACCCCTAAACCAGATCCCCCAACAACACAGCTAAGCAACTTTTAAACTCATCCAGGGATGGGGACTCAACCCCCACCCTGGGCAGCCCAGCCCAGGGCCTGACCACTCTCTCCACGAAGAATTTCTTCTTCACCTCCAGTCTGACCCTCCCCTGTTGGAGCTGGAAGCCCTTCCCTCTGCATCTGTTCCTAATTCCCTGTGAGAAGAGCCCAGCACCAGCATCTCTGCAGTGTCCTTTCAGGTAGCTGTAGGGAGCGATGAGGTCTCCACTCCACCTCCTCTTCTCTGGAATCAATAACCTGAGTTCCCTCAGCTGATAAAACATCCAGTGTTTTATTCCAATTCCAGTTAAGTTAATGAGACTGGTGCACGTCTGAAACCAGCATCTTACTACCCTGTGTCCTGAACGAGCTGCTGCAATAGTTAGGAGGAGCAGGAACTGTTTGGGTTCATAACTCTCCAACTCCATTAACTCAAGCTCGCAGTTATTTTCATCAGGAGGAGTAAGCTAACAATCATGCTGCTAGTCTTACTTTCCCAGTAAATAATAGCCCTTTATTACTTGTTTACTGTCCCCTTGGAAGAAATCAAGCAAAATCAAAACAATGCTCCACCAACAGGAAGGGCAGCATCACCCCAAAGTGACCCTGCAAACCTACAGCCTCTCCACTGTGAGTTGGTTTGTGAGAGACAGGCTCCACTAGCCAGCCTGTCTGTGGTGCGTGACAGCATTTCACAGGATCACAGAACATTGGGGGGTGGAAGGGACCTGAAAGACCACCCAGTCCCATCCCCATGACACAGCAGGATTGCCTGGATCCAGTCACACAGGAACAGGGCCAGNCGTTCTGATCCACCCCAGGATGCCTTGACCTAGAACTGGGCCCAGAACTGGACACAAACCATTTCCCTGTTTCCTTTGCCCACTTCCAACAGAAAAAACAAATGACTCGATTTCCCTAACGAAGCGGATGGCACAATCCACAGGAAGCGGAGGGGAGAGGTGGTGAGATGAACACACACAGAAAGGGGCTTGTAGGAGCAGGATATGCTTAGTCCTTAAAATAGCAGCACTGTGAAGGAGTCACTGGAGCAGTTTATGAGCTGGGAAATGCAACAGAACCGGAGTCCCTTGCCTCACCGTCAGCGCTGGAACACTCAGACAAGCAGGTCCGAGGCACCAGGCCAGCAGGATTCACCGTGGAGCCGCTCTTGCGACAGAGAGGAGCCCAAATCCCAGGGCAGCCCTCCTGCAGGAGTGCACAGCTCCGGTGCTGGTGACCTTGATTAATCATTACAGGCGTCATTCCTGTCAGCCCTGCCCTCTGCCCAGGCCAGGCCCCCCGCTGATACAGAGGGACGTTGGCACCGGTGACCAGGAGACTTTGACGCTGACCTCAGATTCTCCAGAGCTTTACCCGGTGAACACGCGGCCCCGCGCGGAGCCGGCTGGGCGGGCAGGTACTTTGGAGAAGGAGCAGGGAACCGCGGTGACCGGCTGAAGCCTTCGGGGAGGAACGAGGCACTCACACAATCACAGAACATCAGGGCTTGGCAGGGGCCTTGAGAGATCATCCAGTCCCACGCGCCTGACGTGTGGAAACGAACTCCAGCGCGCAGAGGGAAAGAGCCGGTGTGCCCCGTCGCAGCGCTGGGCGCGCGGGGGGAGACCCTCCGCACGCAGATTCCACCAGGTTGGCTGCGCTCCTTTCACAGATCTGCGTAAACAGGAGGACACACTTCAAGTGATCGTTGTCATCCTGCTCACGTCTGCGCAGCTGGTCTGGGGTCTCAGGCGGGGTCTCTTCACCGACACCGAAGCCCTTTTTCACAGTAGCTTCACTTCTTTGGCAAGAGGGTCAAGCTGTACAGACCCAAGCCTGGGAAAATAACCTTGAACATCTTTTTATCCACCTAGCTCTGCTGTTTGAAGACTGGCTGTTCTCTTCTCTCCTCTGTATCTGTACTTCAAGGCAGGCAACCAGCCACTTTTGTTTGACTAACCCCCCCACATTCTTCTCAGCCGGTCTCAGAGCACATCCACATTCCCCCTTCCCTGGTAAGGAAAAACTGCTTCACAGCACACCCCTCCACACAGTTCTGCCGGCCTCCTTACAGCACCCCTGCCACAGCAGGATCCCCTACGTCCAGTCCCGCAGGAACATGGGCAGGAGGAACATGGAGAAGGAGACTCCACAACCCCCCTGCACAGCCCCTGCCAGGGCTCTGGGAAGAAGGTCCTTCTCACACTGATGTGGAACCTCCTCTGCTCCAGCTCACACCCACTGCCCCTTGTCCTGTCACTGGGTGCCCCTGAGCAGAGGAGGCCACTACAATGATCAGGGGGCTGGAGCATCTCTGCTGCAAGGACAGGCTGAGGGAGCTGGGGTTGTTCAGCCCGGAGAAGAGAAGGCTCCAGGGGGGACCAGATGGCAACCTTCCAGTCCCTCAAGGGGGCTACAAGAAGGTGGCAGAGGGACTGTTTACAAAGGCCTGGAGTGACAGGACAAGGGGCAGTGGTTTCACACTAGAGAAGGGCAGATTGAAAGGGGCTGTTAGGAAGAAGTTCTTTAGCAGGAAGGGGGGGTTGAACACTGGAATAGGTTGCCCAGGGAGGGAGTTGAGGCTCCATCCCTGGAGATCTTCAAGGGGAGACTGGAGAAGGCTCTGGGCAACCTGACTAGTTGAGGCTGTCCCTGCTCCTGGTAGGAGGGTTGGACTGGATGCCCTTTGGAGATCCCTTCCAATTTGGGCCATTCTATGACATTCCTGCTGTTACTTACAGCAAGCACAACCCAATGGAAGGAACAAGGAACCTGGAATAAGAAATCAAAGTGTTTCAAGCTGGAATAAGATATCAAAGTGTTTCAAGAGAGAGAAATTCAAGGAAGCATTTTGCTGAGCAGGTTCAGAAAGGCTTAAAGTAAAAGCATGCAGGCTCTGCTAGAGCCACCCCAGTGCCCAGGTATGTGCACACACATGAAGTGAAAACAGTGCAGCCTAAAAATAGTCACAAACATTTAGGTCTTTTCATCTCAAACAGCTGTAAATAATGTAAAGCAGGAGCAGTTTCCCCACCCAAGGGCTTCAAAGCAAACAGCATTTAGAGTTCCCACTGATGTGAGGCTGCAGACTGGGACTGAAGTTTCACCCGGCTGTTAACCTCCCGGTTACAGGGGAGGTTTAACAATGCCCTGTCATTAAGCCTTTGGCACAGGCAGTGCAAAGGACGTTCAGGGCATATTTGTACTGACTTATCTGGGTAAAGGGAAAGCTGCTCCTTTAAACTGTGTTTGCTGTGACTCTGGAAACAGAGCAAACAAAGTCTGAGGGAAACTCCACTCTTGAGCAGAACTGACAGGAGGTGCGAGGACTGAAGGACGGGGATCTCCTGTAGGACGCACTCACCTCTGGATTCACAACTGAACTGCAAGTCTCCAACAACCCAGAGGAGTTTAGTCTGGATTTACTGGATGTTCCTCATCCCGATGGCAAAGGAGAGGCCGGTTCAGCCCCGGACTGTCAGGTGAGTAAAATCCTGCTCTGAGGGTGTGCTGGGAGCAGAACAGCCTGAGGCCTGAGCCTGAGGGAGATACCTCCGGCCACAAGCAAAGGCACAGATCCGGTGCCCGAGAAAGAGCCCTCTTTGCTCTCCAAGCAAAGCCACACTGCAGGGCTCCTGTGCCACCCACACAGCACAGCCGCGACACCGAGGTGCCGGCTGACGGGCACAGCACGGGCACAGCCTCCCAGGGAGGTCAGAGGGGAGCCCCAGGCTGCACCCAGCGGGTGCCAGCGTGACCAGCAGATCTCCCCCGAACAAACCAATCCAACCTCCGGCTTCTCCAGGGGCAGGACAAGCTGCAAGTTTTCCTGGCAAATGTTGAGGCCTCCTTGCTTGAAAAATACATCCAGACATAAATAGAAAAAAGGCAGGAAATATGAAATCAGCCTGCTTTCCTCCTAAGGGCAGCCTGATCGTCCCCTCAGCTGATCTCTCCTTTCACTCTCAGGAGACCGGTCGCTGAGCACCCAGTGCAGCTGTGACCTCTGCCTCAGCAATTGTGGGGACTCGAACTTCCTAAGAGCAGGGTGACTCCGGAGACATTAAACTGCCATCAGCCTCAGCCTTTACGGTGGAGCTGTCACTCTGAGCAGGAAGTGGGAACTGCACTAGAAGAACTAAAACATTTGATGTCATTTTGCTGATCCTGACTAACGGGCTGACGCTCATTTCAAGAGATGGAGAGACAACTCATTCCAGTCTGATTTTCTGGAGAATCAGTGTGATGAGACTGAGAGATGGAGAGAGCTGGGGCTGTTTGGTTTGAGGAAGAGGAGGCTGAGGGGAGACCTCATCACTCCCTACTGAAAGGACACTGTGGAGATGCTGGTGCTGGGCTCTTCTCACAGGGAATTAGTGACAGAAGCAGAGGGAAGGGCTTCCAGCACCAACAGGGGAGGGTTAGACTGGAGAGGAGGAAGAAATTCTTCCTGGAGAGAGTGGCCAGACCCTGGACTGGGCTGCCGAGGTGGGGGTTGAGTCCCCATCCCTCGATGAGTTTAAAAGTTGCTTAGCTGTGTTGTTGGGGGATCTGGTTTAGGGGTGGCCTTGTAGAGTAGGGTTGCTGGTTGGACTCGATGATCTTGGGGGTCTTTTCCAACCTGAATGGTCCTGTGAGTCTCCAGACTCAAATTTGGACTAATCAAATCCACTGTAAGACCACGTGTAAGTACAGCAGCGTAGCAATTAACAGTAAAGAGCACAGAAACCACCCGCTGTCCCGCACTGCTATGATTTGGAGAGGAGATTTGCAATTACATTAACTATAGTTAATAGCTTGAACTATGTAATTACCACTATCTGTCCTGCTGTACGTGGCCAAGGCCTGGGGTTTGCACTCCAATTTTGCTCTGGGAGGTAGCTTGTTCTGTGATTTCTATGGGCAATTAGGTGTTTTTCTGGCCACCAGGTTGCCTCGTGGCAGTATTTCATGGTTGGACTTGCACTTTGCTGTTCCAAAAGGGAGTAATTCCTGAAATAAGGACTCGGGGGGCAGCAGGTGTGAGCTGCAACGGAGGAGGTTCCACATCAATGTGAGAAGGACTTTCTTCTCTCCATCTCTCAGTCTCACCACATTGATTCTCCAGCCCCTTCCCCAGCTCTGTTGCCCTCCTCTGCCCTCACTCCAGCACCTTGATGTCTCCCTTGTACTGAGGTGCCCCAAACTGGCCCCAGTACTCAAGGTGCAGCCTCTCCGGTGCTGAGAGGGAACTAAGACCCCGGAAAATCCCCGACTTGCTCGAGATGGTCCAGGGAACTGCAGCAGAGTTGAGAAATTCCAGAGAAATCACATCTGCTCTCCCAGGACCCGGTGCAGTGCCACAGCTGTGAGATTCACTAGTCTCACCTCAGCCTTCCCCTTCTGCGCTTAAAAAGCAGAGACGAAGAGGAGGACAACTGCTGTTAGAAGGGAGAGCTTTGCCCGTGCTTCACAGCAGTTGGGTGAAGTCAGCTGGAGTTGTGTCACTTGTCTGGCACAGAAAGGGAACCTCACTGTGGGTGCCTGGGCAGGCAGAGAGAGCAGTGCAGGTGCTTTTCTCTATTGCAGTGCTGTCAGATGCTGCAGCTGGCGAACTGCAGGCAAATCAGGGGGGGCTTCCAGATGTGCTTGCCTAAGCCCTGGGCTAGTGCCACAACACTAGGACAGAAGAGGCTGCTCTGCAGTGGGTGCTGCAGTCCATCGAGCTTCCGCAGGGTAGGGAGAGATTTAATGAACTGTAAGAAGGGCAGGGTAGAGTCTGGCATCTGGGCAAGAACAAACACCACCAGCATAGGGTGGGGAATGACCTGTTAGAGAGCAATGTAGGAGAAAGGGACCTAAGGGTCCTGGTGGCCAGCAGGATGGCCAGGAGCCAGCAATAGGCCCTGCTGGCCAAGAAGGCTGATGGCATCCTGGGGTGGATTAGAATGGGGGGATGGCCAGTAGACTGAGAGAGGATCGCCTCCTCCTCTACCCTGCCCTGCTGAGACCACGTCTGGCATGTTGTCTCCAGCTCTGGGTCCCTCAGTTCCAGAAGGACACAGAGATGCTGGAGAGAGCCCAGCACAGAGCCACAGGGATGATGGAGGGAGGGTAGCATCTCCCTGCTGAGGAGAGGCTGAGGGAGCTGGGGCTCTGGAGCTGGGAAAAAGGAGCCTGAGGGGTGACCCCATGGATGTTGATCAATGTGTGAAGGGTGGGTGTGAGGAGGATGGAGCCAGGCTCTGCTCAGGGGCACCCAGTGACAGGACAAGGGGCAGTGGGTGTGAGCTGGAGCAGAGGAGGTTCCACACCAGTGTGAGAAGGACCCTCTTCCCAGTGAGGGTGGTAGAGCCCTGGCAGGGGCTGCCCAGGGGGGTTGTGGAGTCTCCTCCTCTGGAGATGTTTCAACCCCAATGGCCCTGTTCCTGTGCAACTAGATCTAGGGGATCCTGCTGTGTCAGGGGGATTGGACTGGATGCTCTCTCGAGGTCATTTCGTGTCTCTCATGTCCTGTGATTCCCTTTCTGCCAGGGTCCTCCCCTGGGGCTAAAAAGAGCCCTTCTGCAGGGGCTGTTTGCGTGACTGATGCTGTTTGCTGTGCAGAGTTGTCTCTCAAGTGTTTTTCCTGAGCTACTAAAGACACGTGAGAAAGGAGAAGTAGGCTGTAAGAATAGGATCAGATTATGTCAGGTTGGAAATTAGCTGACATTAGCTTGGCACAGTTGACAGGGACAGCCTGGCACAGCAGCACTCCAACCAGTGGAAACCAGTCTGACAGGACTCTCACATCTTATTGACTTCTGGCTCCCCTGAAGCTACAAATTTGTGAGCATATTCACCAAACAGACACCCCTGGGACCCTCCACCCCATAACCACTGAGGGAGGAAAAACTGAGAGCTCTGCAGTTCCTTCAACAACAAAACCCAGCCTCGTTCTTTTCCTGCTTCCAACAAATAAACAGCCCTTTGAGTTCTCAACCCTCTGCCGCTCAAATAACCACCCGTGTTCACTTCTTCCATAACAAGTGTCTCATAAGCAACCAGCAAATCTAGAAATAGGTTTGAGCAGCACCGATGCTGTCAGCCTTAGAGACACCGGGCCTGTCTGCTTCCTGCTTACTAACCGGTCTGTCCTGAAAAGCTTCGCCCAGCACATCTGCTAACCAGCGCTGCTAAGCATCCTGGCACTGCTACAGCTCTGCAGAAAAGGACCTGGGGGTTCTCACTGACAGGCCGCTGAACAGCAGCCAGCAGGGTGCCCAGGTGGCCAAGAGGGCCAGTGGCATCCTGGCCTGGATTAGAAACTGTGTCCAGCAGGAGTAGGGACGGGATTGTCCTTCCATACTCAGCACTGGGGAGGCTGCACCTTGAGTACTGGGTCCAGTTATGGGCACCTCAGTACAAGGGAGACATCGAGGAGCTGGAGGGGTTGGTGGTTGGACTCGATGATCCCAGGGGTCTTTTTTAACCTGAATGAGTCTGTGATTAAGCCCAGGACATTACTTTTCTCACTATGCTTTTGACTAAATCATTTCATCGCAGATTAAACTTTATACACTTCTCTTTAAGCTTCAAGTTGCATGTTTTTTCCATGGCTACAAGGCTTCCAAACAGAGGAAAACAAACAAAAAGCAAAGGAGGCTTCAAATCACCCCTGTGCAACCCTGTAAACCAGGAGAGATCACCAGGCAGACGGCTCAAGGCCCTCCTGTGTACTCACACAGAACTTTGCTATCTCATGCTCTGAGGCTCCGTCCTGTGGTTTGCAGCTAGCCCTGGGCTGATAGCTGTGTACTCTCCCCAGCTGAGGAGTGATTATTAATTATTCACTTACCTGCCAGGGATAAACCCAGACAGCCTCACACGTTTCACACCACAGATACTTAGCAATGATTTCACTGGTATCTCCTACGCACAGATAGGGAACAGGGTGGCATCGGGCAACAGCGCTTCATCATCAGGAGGAGAAAGGAAAGGGGGCTTCCTCTAGAGGCGGCAGTTCTTGGTAGTGTAGAGACCAGCAGGACTAGGGGCATCATTCTCCCCCTGTACTGGGTACTGGGGAGGCTTCCCCTCAAGTACTGGGGGCAGTTCTGGGCCCCCCACTTCAAGAAAGAGATGGAGAGGCTGGAGTGGGTGTGGAGGAGCAACGAGGCTGGGGAAGGACTGGAAAGTCTGATGAGGAGAGGCTGAGGGAGCATTGTAGGGGCCCCTTCTCTGGATGCACTCCAGTCTGTCTGCACCCTTCTTGTGCTGGGGGCTCCAGAACTGGACGCAACACGCCAGGTGAGGTCTCACCTGGGTAGAGCAGAGGGGCAGAATCCCCTCTCTTGATCTGCTGGCCAAAAGTAATTGGTTTTGAATTGTAAAGAACCAGTCAGCAGTCGAGAAGAAAAATCATGGTGGCAGCAGGACAAGCAGTAGATATTGAGGTCTATTGGTTAGCACCGGGTAGGTGCTGTGAATACCCGTGTTTCAGGCCAAGGGACCTGTGTGAAGGCACGTGTCCTGCCCTCTTGCCTGTCAGTAACCGTTCACAGGACCTGCTGTGCCTGTGTTTGCCTGTCTGTGCTTACCTTCGCCCCGAGAAGGTCCCACGATGCCGGCCTTCGTTCCTGAACCACTTGCAGACCTTGCAGCGCCGTCTGAGTCACGTTTATCGTTTCAAACGTTCTGGTTTCTCTCTCCAAGCCTCGTTTCTCTCGGGCTCGTGGCACACAGAGCTTCACAGGCTGTATTAAACAGATCCAATGTATTTATTTTTAGTCTCTGGAGTGTTTCTAAAACAAGTTCCATGTAACATATGTGCAAGATGTGAAGGTTTTATTGTCATAGAATCACAGAATCATTCAGGTCGGAAAAGACCCCCGACATCAAGCGCAAGCAGCAACCCCACTCCACAAGGTCACCCCTAAACCAGAGCCCCCAGCACCACATTTGAGTGACTTTTCAACACCTCCAGCGATGGGGACTCACCCCCCACCCTGGGCAGCCAGGCCCAGTCCCTGACCACTCTCTCGAGGAAGAATCTCTTCCTGATGTCCAGTCTGACCCTCCCCTGGTGGAGCTGGAAGCCCTTCCCTCTGCTTCTTTCACTAGTGACCTGTGAGCAGAGCCCAGCACCAGCATCTCTGCAGGGTCCTTTCAGAGAGCTGGAGAGAGCGATGAGGTCTCCCCTCAGCCTCCTCTTCCTCAGACTAACAGCCCCAGCTCTCTCCATCTCTCAGTCTCATCACATTGATTCTCCAGGCCCTTCCTCAGCTCTGTTGCCCTCCTCTGCCCTCGCTCCAGCACCTTGTCACAGAATCACAGAACATTAAGGATTGGAAGGAACTTTGAAAGATCATCCTGCCCACAAGCATGTAGTCAGCTGCATCATTTTCACTCAAAACAAGTAATGTTTTACTGCAATAAGGTCCCATCATTAAATCAAAGCAAAACCCCCCTATTCTTCCTCACCTGGAAGACTATCTCAGAACTTGAGGGGTTGTAGTTTGATTCTGCTAGGGCTGGTGATAGAATTCAGTCCTTATTTACAAACTAAGTATCACAGAATCACAGAACATTAGGGACTGGAAAGGACCTCGAAAGATCATCTACAAGAAGTTTGTTTTCTGGAACCACAGAGGGTCAAGCAATCTGATTTTCTTCCAGCCAACATCCTCAAACACATTGTCTGCTTTTCTCTGGCCTCTGCTGTGAATCTCTACGGCCTCTGCCTCTCACTTTCTGTTTTGCTCCACCCCTGCACCTTAATCAAACAATGTGTTTGCCGTGCACATAAATAGTTCAAGTTCCTTTGTGAAATGTCATGTAGGGTGCCTGGGACAGGCACACGTGCTCAGCTGTCTCTTGCCACCACCTACAAGTGGAGGCCAGGACTGCCAGCGCTTCCGAGGAGGGTTATGCCAACCCAAACAGCAGCACCGGCGCCGCGGGGCAGCTGGGGCTGTGGGTTAAGGCGTTACCGTGCCCGGCTGCCGGCGCGTCGTTCTGCTGGAGGCTGCGAGGGTGGCTGGACGGGACACGTGAGGGTGCCTCACTCACTCCAGCTCCAAGTCCGCGTTAGCTCAGAGCACCGATGAAGGCTAAACGAATTCACAGCTACATCTGCGGAGAGCTAAATCTGCCAGAGCCCAGGGCTGAGTCTGTGGGTGTTACTATTCCCCTGACTCAGACAGAAATATCTCCCGATGCAAATGCCGGCCGGAGCCTGTGCGGAGCGGTGCCTCCGGCAGGCCCACCCGCGCGTGGCACTCCTTGAGGGATCGGCACCCACGTGAGCGGGAACGGCAGCCGATGAGTAAGGCCCTGCTGCTGGATTGTGGACTGTGCGCCGTCCCCGGAGAGCTGTGTTCACCTCTTTATGATGCAGAGTGAAATAGTTTGGAGATGACAGTCCATTCCACTGAAAATCAAGGAAAAGGGGGGGGAAAATTGATGCCTAACACACGAGCAGGGAGGTACCGAGGGACTGATGGAGGTGGGCGGCAGGAGGTGGAGTTTTCTTTTCGGTCCACACAAGACTTCCAAAATAACTGAAGCATCTCAGAGCAGAACTGCAAAGGTGCAGCAGGACCAGCGTTCGCCTGTACATTCAGGTTGTTTGGTCTTGACTGCTTGAGTTTGCTTAATAAGGTGATAGAGTCATAGAATCATCCTGGCTGGAAGGGACCTCCAGGATCAGCAAGCCCAGCCCTCAGCCCAGCATCTCCCTAACTCCTCAACTACAGCCTCAAGAGCTCGAGCTACTTGGTTTTTAAACCCCTCCAGGGACGGGGACTCCAGCACCTCCCTGGGCAGCCTGTTCCAGTGCCCAACCACTCTCTCAGCAAACAACTTCTTCCTAAGATCCAATCTAAACCTCTCCTGACACAATTTGAGGTTGTTTTCCCTCATCCTATCATTAGTGATTTGGGAGAAGAGAGCAGCAGCAGCCTGGCTACAACCTCCTTTGAGGCAGCTGTAGAGAGCAAGAAGGTCTCCTCTCAGCCTCCTCTTCTCTAGAATAAATAACCTGAATTCCCTCATCCATTCTTCACAGGCCCTGCTCTCCAGCCTCTCCCCAGCCTCACTGCCTTTCTCTGGCCCCTCAGTGTCCTTCTGATCTTGTGGTGCCCAAAACTGGACCCAGTGCTCAAGGTGTGATCTCATGAGTGCAGAGCACATGGGCACCATCACCTCCCTACTGCAGCTGGTTGCTCCCTTCCCAGTCCAGGCCAAGATGCCTTTGGCCTTCTTGGCCACCAGGGCACCCTGCTGGCTCCTGTTCAGCTGGCTGTCACTCAGCACCCCCAGGTCCTTCTCTGCCAGGCAGCTCTCCAGCCCCTCTTCCCCCAGCCTGCAGCTGCTGCAGGTTGTTGTGACCGAAGTGCGTGACCTTGGCTTTGTTAAACCTCATCCCATTGGCCTCAGCCCATGGCTCCAGCCTGTCCCAGTCCCTCTGCAGCACCTCCCTACCCTCCAGCAGATCAACACTCCTGCTTAACTTTGTGTAATCTGCAAATTTGCTGAGGGTGCATTCGATCCCATCCTATAAAAGTCTGTTTGTCCCTCAAAGGCAGCGGAAGGATGCCACCACGTGCTGCCACCACCACAGATTGGCAGAGGGTGCACGTCGACACGGTTGTCCTGTCCCTGCTAGTGGTCAGGACAACCAGTCAGGGGCTACTCATCTTCTGTGAGTGTCTGCCCTTACAGAGTCAAGGTGCACTCCTACCTGTTATTTCCTGCTCTGAAACATCCCTGCCTCTAGTCTTAATTAAGCAACCTTCGTTAGCCTTCCAGACTCGGCCGGAGTATTGGGTAACGCTGGCAAATGAAGCTCCTTCATTTCAAAACCATTAAGAATCCTTTAAGAACAGACTTTCTTACTGCGTTGCAGTCAGGAAATGCACTTCCCCATTCGAAAGGGGAATCAGAACGTTAATGAAGCACTGGATCCACCAGCAAGCAGAGCCACTAGTCTCATCCCACCACACCCTTCCCATCGCAGGGCGCCAGCTAAGCCTCACACAGGCGATTGCCTCACCTCACTGGTGGTGGAAAGGAGTGTGCAGAAGAAATCCTCCCCCAGACAGAGGCTGTCAGGGTCAGCATCCAGCACAACAAACCACCCCATTATGCAGGCAGCAAATTACCAGGGGCAGCAAAGCAGCCGCGATCCAGCTGCCTGCTCTGCTGTGCTGGGCAACTGCTGCTGAGAGATGGGTCAGGCCATGTGGAGCAGCAGGTTCTACTGGGAAAGGAGGTGGCTAAGGCACTTCTTACACCCCTCCCAACTCAGCAACAGCCGAGGCAGCCAGGCTGATGTTCAGGGCTGCCGGTCTCCCCTCAGCAGCTCCCTCTGCTACCAGTGCCCAGCAGTGACAGAGCACACAGTCTGCCTCTGCCGTGGCTGGTGCAGCGGTGCCTGCCTGGTACCTTGCAAGACAAGCGAAAGGGGACAGATGAGTAACCAGTGCTACAACACACCTACCTCCTGCTTCAGTCTCCAGACTAAACCCCATTTGAAATACCCACAGGGATCTTCAACACAGAGCCACAGAGAATCTCCCTGCTGAGGAGAGGCTGAGGGAGCTGGGGCTCTGGAGCTGGAAAAAAGGAGCCTGAGGGGTGACCCCATGGGTGTTGATCAAGATGTGAAGGGTGGGTGTGAGGAGGATGGAGCCAGGCTCTGCTCAGGGGCACCCAGTGACAGGACAAGGGGCAGCGGGTGTGAGCTGGAGCAGAGGAGGTTCCACATCAATGTGACTTTTTTCCCAGTGAGGGTGGCAGAGCCCTGGCAGGGGCTGCCCAGGGGGGTTGTGGAGTCTCCTTCTCTGGAGACATTTCAAACCCTCCTGGCCATGTTCCTGTGTGACTGGATCTGGGGGATCCTGCTGTGTCAGGGGGATTGGCCTGGATGATCTCTGGAGGTCCCTTCCAATCCCTAACGGTCTGTCGTTCTGTGATCTCAGCCTTCAGGCCTCTCCAGCTAAAAATGTTCTCGTATTTTATCAGCTCCAACTGATTCAAAGGTGTTGCTCTGTCGAGAGACCTGATACTCTCTGCACCCCTGTCAGCGTGCTCTCACAGAATCACAGAACATTAGGGATTGGAAGGGGCTTCAAAAGATCATCTGGTCCAATCCCCTAGATCCAGCCACTCTGTTTTTACAGATGGGACCAGCAGTTAGTTGTTGGTATCCACCGCCAGACAGTGACTTCAGTGCCACCTCCTTAGAAGCAGAAGCAGCAGTCGCTGTTTCTCACACTCATTCACATGTCCAGCTCCACACTGCTCTAGGAAACTCAGTCCCGCTGACAATTTGTATTAGAATTTTATCTAACATCCCCCAAATTGAACTGCTCTTGCAAAATACATGACATTTGCTGGTAAATCCTGCAGTCAGAGTCCTGGAGGCTGAATTACGTGACAGTCAAAATGTGCATCTCTAGCGTCACTCTATCTGCATCATGTCCTGGTTCTGCTGTTGTCATCGCCGCTCTTTTTCTCTCCAGGCCTCTCCTTTGGACTTGTTGAACTCCAGGGAAGCATGTTTGTCTGCAAAGCACATTCAGGTAGGTGGGGACGCTGCAGAAGATGGGCAGTCTCATGATAGTGTGCGAGTATGGCTGGGATGGGCTAGTCCTGACGCAAGACCTGCCACTCACCTACCTGTGGCTATCAGAGCTCAGTGAATATCTGCTTCAAAAATTCCCTACAAACACCCAGACAGGGATAGTTACGGTCCACACCTGCTTGAATCATTCATTCTGTGTCACTGAACAGCCTAATTGCCAGCAGAACGATGCAACACTAGACCTGAACATATCCTCTACACTCAGCCTTGCTGCTTTAATAAACCCAAAGCCATTGCAACAGCCAGGGCTGCTTGACTGACATCTCCTAAATGGTTTCTCAACGATTTCTTTGAGCATTAATTTTGGAATCAGAAGCTCTGCCTTCACAAATACACTCTGTTCTTGAACGCTGAAGAAAGGCAAAAATTGTGTGTTGTTTATAGCCACCAGAACGAACCAGAGCCTCACAGAACACTAGGGACTGGAAGGCACCTCAAAAGATCATCCAGTCCCATCCCCCTGCCACAGCAGGATCCCCCAGATCCAGTCACAAAGGAACAGGCCAGGAGGGTTTGGAACGTCTCCAGAGATGGAGACTCCACAACCCCCCTGGGCAGCCCCTGCCAGGGCTCTGCCACCCCCACTGGGTCCTTCTCACACTGATGGGGAACCTCCTCTGCTCCAGCTCACACCCACTGCCCCTTGTCCTGTCACTGGGTGCCCCTGAGCAGAGCCTGGCTCCATCCTCCTCACACCCACCATTTCCATATTTATCAACATTAATGAGGTCACCCCTCAGGCTCCTTTTTTCCAAGCTCCAGAGACCTAGAAACAGGTTCCAGCTAGAAAGGAGAGATTTAAGCTGGATATTAGAAACAAGTTCTTCACTGTGAAGGGGGCTCAGGCTGGACTGGGCCCCATCCCTGGAGTCATTTCAGGTCAGGCTTGATGCGGCTCTGAGCAGCCTTGACCTAGGCAGAGTTGTCCCTGTGTAGGGAGGTTGGTCTAGATGACCTCTAGAGGTCCCTTCCAGCCTAGAACATTCTCTGATTCTGCAGCACTGCTACAGGTTCACCTCTCTGAGCAGCAAGGCATCAGGCACTGTACAGAAGAGACATTAACACAAAATAAGCGTTCGTTAGAGTTTAGGGTTGGGTCAGGAAGGATTCCAGGTGTAACTGTAATCCAGTTAGCAGAAACACTTCCATCGTGCTTGCAAGGATCAGCCCTTTGTGGCTTTTAGCCACAGGACAGCAGGAAAGGCACAGGACAAGAAAAAGCCTCCTCTTTCTTTTCAAGCCAGCTCCAACAGCAGCTGGTTTTACTTTGCTGTTCCACTGAGCCACAGAAACAGGCTTAGTGCAACTTTTTACCCCAGTGTAATTCACAAACCAAACTTGATTCCACAACCAACAAACGGGTCCTTCATGCGCTTCCAGTAACACTGGAAACCGTCCCGGAGCAACCACCAGTTCCAACCAGTCCAAGAGCCTTGGCAGAACTGAAGTCAGCATCCAAGTTTAGCAGCTATGAGCTGTCTGCTGTGGTTCAGTTTATGAAAGGAGAAAGCAGACTTGCTCATCTGTCAAGCCAGGGAGCAGAACAACTCAGGCCTGTCCTGTGATTTTGGGTAGTGACCCTCCCTTCATTAGGATGAAATACAGGGCCCTCAAAAATTCTTGAAGGCAGAGGATTCACAGATGGTGTCCCAACTGCCTCAGGGTCAGCTGGAGTGACCTTGTGGACAAGCAAGACCCAGGTTTGCGGCACACATGGGTTCATAGTGATTGCAGAAGAGCCACAACAAAAATGGAGGCACTTAGAATCATAGAATCATTCAGGTTGGAAAAGACTTCTGGGATCACTGAGTCCAACCATCAACCCCACTCTACAAGGTCACCCCTCAACCAGATCCCCCAGCAGCACATCTCAGTGACTTTCAAACTCATCCAGGGATGGGCACTCAACCCCCACCCTGGGCAGCCCAGCCAGTCCCTGACCACTCTCTGCAGGAAGAATTTCTTCCTGGTGCCCAGTCTGACCCTCCCCTGTTGAAGCTGGAAGCCCTTCCCTCTGCTTCTGTCACTATTCCCTGTGAGAATAGACCAGCACCACATGTCCACGGTGTCTTTTCAGGTACTTGTGGAGAGGAATGAGGTGTCCTCTCAGCCTCCTCTTCGTCAAACTAAACTGCTGCAACTCTCTCCATCTCTCCCCATTAGATTGATTCTCCAGGCCCTTCTCCAGCTCTGTTGCCTCCTCTGCCCTTGCTCCAGCCCCTCAATGTCTCCCTTGGACTGAGGTGCCCCAAACTGGACCCAGTAGTCAAGGTGCAGCTTCCTCAGTGCTGAGTGCAGGGGGACAATCACCTCCCTGCTCCTGCTGGACACCCAGTTTCTGATCCAGGCGTGGATGCCATTGGCCTTTTTGGCCACCTGGGCACCCTGCTGGCTCCTGTTCAGCCCCTGTCAGTCAGAACCCCCAGGCAGATACCCTTAGCTTTCAGAGTACTTTGTGTGCTGGAGGTCCTGCAATGCCAGGAACCAGTGCCAGGTACAGCTGCTCAGAGTGGCACCTAATGACTCACCCGTCGCGCTGCTCCACGGCCTTTGCTCAGCGAGCTGTCAGCGCCGGGTGCACACTTCCCAAGCAGCACCTCTTTCCAGCGCTCGTGACAGCCCCTCAGTCGCACAGCCAAGCTCTGTGCTGGGAGCAGCTTTGACAGCTGTAAGGATTCAGCAAGACAAAGCCAGCAGCAAGCGCTTCACTGATCCCTTCACGTTAGCCAGCCTTGCAGAGGCTGAAGGATCAGCCGCTGTTGTGCTGTGGCACTGATCTGCCTCCTAAGAACGCGTGGGATGCTGGCACAGCCGCGTGCTGACACAGAGCAGCGGGACCCCTGTGCTGAGGATGCCCAGGTCACGACGGGGGTACAGAGGTATTCGAGGGCAACGCTGGCAGATGAAATCAAGTCTGCGCTGCCCGCTGCTACATAATCTTGTCTCCTCTAGCTTTGCTTCTTGACAGCCACGGATTTGTCCTGGCTTATCTGCGCTGCAGGAGTGAGTGCTGTGACTGGGTGTTAGAAGGCGCCCAGCGTTGCACAAGGCATTGATTCTTCTCTCACAGCGAGGAGGATGCAGACGAGGGACAGATTAGCAGAGCCTTCTCCTCAGCTTTCCATGCCGTAACATTTTCCCCCTCAAAATCAAAGAGAAGGCCATCACCTGTGCCTGCCCTAATACGATGTTTGCCAGTGACACCTATTAGTGTTACTGGTCTGGCTGATGTGGAGAGGTTGGTCATGAGCTGGCCTTGATGATCTCAGAGGTTTTTCCCAGCCTTAATGACTCACAGGACCAGTGTTGTTCAATGTATTCACAAATGACATTGACAGAGGCATCGAGGGAGCCCTCAGCAAGTTGAGGGGTGCAGCTGAGATGCTGCCTGAGGGACGAGAGGCCACCCAGAGGGACCTGGATAGTCTGGAGAGGTGGGCCCAGAGGAACCTTATGAGGTTAAACAAGGCCAAGTACAGAGTCCTGCACCTGGACCGGGGTGACCGGCATCATCAGCACTGGCTGGGAGAGGATCTACTGGAGAGAAGTCCTGGGGAAAGGGACTTGGGGCTGCTGCTGGATGACAAACTGGCCGTGACCCACCAGTGTGCAATCGCAGCCCAGAAGGCTGCTCACAGTCTGGACTGCAGCAAAAGAGCTGTGGCCAGCAGATGAAGAGAGGGGATTCTGCCCCTCTGCTCTGCCCTGGGGAGACCTCACCTGGAGTGTTTGTGTCCAGTTCTGGAGCCCCCAGCACAAGAAGGATGCGGGCAGACTGGAGCACGTCCAGAGGAGGGGCCACTACAGTGATGAGGGGAATGGAGCCTCTCTCGTGCTCATCCTGGAGAAGGCTCTGGGAGGACCTTCTTTTGACCTTCCAGTACCCGAGGGGGACCAACATGAAGGCAGGGGAAGGTCTTTTCCAGAGAGTTTGTCTGGACAGGTTCAAGCCAGGAAAGGAGAGATTGAGGCTGGATCTTAGAAACAAGTTCTTCACTGTGAGGGGGGTTGATGGCTGGACTGGGCTGCCCAGGGAGGTGGTGGGGGCCCCATCCCTGGAGTCATTTCAGGTCAGGCTTGAGGAGGCTCTGAGTGGCCTGACCTAGGTAGAGTTGTCCCTGTGTAGGTAGGCTGGACTAGATGATCTCTAGAGGTCCCTTCCAGCCTCGAACATTCTATGATTCTCTGTGATAGCACCACGATGTGTCATCACAGGAGAGCCATGAGCACGTCCAAATGTTCAGGATACTAGAATAAGGCTTGATGATCTCTGAACGATCCCAGACAAAAACTCCCAGGAAACCCCCATTCTCCTAAACAGGTGATGCACTACAGCCTCAGAACTAACCAAAATGTTGTCCTCTCTTTTCCTGTTTTGTTTGATTGTCCCCAGCTCTAGTTCAGATTAAGTTGATGGTGTTGTGGAGGCTACCTGACTCGTGCTGCTGCACTGCTGATCCATCGCCTTAGTTGCCATAGAGACTAGATCTGGAAGCCATGGATGGGCACGACAGAGAGGCCACCCGCAGGCTCTCTGCTGGTGGGCTCTGGCAGGACTGCTCTCAGCAGGTACCAAGACAGTCAGGTTCAGTCTCTGAAGGTGAGGAGGAGTCAGAAGAGACCCAGGAGAAGGACTCGCACACACACTACATTGCCATCCAAAGGAATTCCAGGTACTACCGGTCCATGAGGCTGCCGAGCAGAGGGAAAAGAAGGACTTCGAGAGAGGCGGTGCACGTGGGGCGCGGCACAGGTGAGTACTGACCCAAACTGCTTTTCCAGTGACATGAGAGATTGCAGGAATCAAGGAGATTAAAAAAGGCACAGGGAAGGTAGAAAGCAGCTCTGCACACTGCGAAAGGGCCCTGCCCTGTGGCACAGCTGGCAGAGGGGAGCCCTTCTTCTCGGCTCAGCACAAGGGCTGGATGGTAAAAACGATGCTTTCAGGCTGAGAATCTAAACAAATGCTCTGCCACCCCTTTGCTCTCCAAGAGAAAAATCACTTAAACAGGGGAAGAAATGAAGCTGTCAGCGAAGCAGGGACTTCTTTAGCAACCACAAAGGATGATCAAAAGGAGTGACATCTATACAAGCAATGAACGGCAAGCTGAGCAGCCTACAGAGGAAACAGCAAAACCAAAGCCTACGTGCCGGGGGACCAAGTCTGTGGAAATTGCAGTGGACTGTTCACAGGATCACAGAACTTAGGGATTGGAAGGGACCTTGAAAGATCATCCAGTCCAATCTCCCTGCCACAGCAGGATCCCCTAGATCCAGTCACACAGGATCATGGCCAGGAGGGTTTGAAATGTCTCCAGAGAAGGAGAGTCCACAACCCCCCTGGGCAGCCCCTGCCAGGGCTCTGCCACCCTCACTGGGAAGAAGTTCTTTCTCAGACTGATGTGGAACCTCCTATGTCCCAGCTCACGCCTGCTGCCCCTTGTCCTGTCATTAAATGACACTGAGCAGAGCCTGGCTCCATCCTCCTCACACCCACCCTTCACACACTGATCAACATCCATGGGGTCACCCCTCAGGCTCCTTTTTCCCAGCTCAAGAGCCCCAGCTCCCTCAGCCTCTCCTCAGCAGGGAGATGCTCCCCTCCCTCCATCACCCCTGTGGCTCTGCACTGGGCTCTCTCCAGCAGTTCCATGTCCTTCTGGAGCTGAGAGGCCCACAAGTGGGCACGAGATTCCAGCTGTGGTCTCAGCAGGTCAGAGTAGAGGGGAGGAGAACCTCTCTCAATCTCCTAACCAGCCCTATTCTGATCCACCCAAGTTGTGAGAAGGGAGCAAGACTTCTGTGCAAACGCAGTTGCTCCCACCTTGTACTGAAGCAGCTCTAAGAAACACCCGAGGTCTCACTGAACCAAGAGGCTGAAATAACAGGAACGCCATCCAGAGCACACACGCGCTCAGCCATGGCTTCAGACAAACTGGAACAAGTTGGCTCTCGCTGCATCTGAAGAGGACAGAGCACGACTGCAAGGCTGGGCTTTCACTGAGCGGGCACCTTGGGCGAGCAGCTGTCTGTGCAGGAAAGATGTGAGAAGCTGAAGGGAGAGCCAGACAAGGAGCTATTGCGACACGCTCAGAAGCACTGGAAGCAGGGCTGCGAGAAAGGACTGCAGTGATTTTAATCTAAACGCTAAGTGAGACAGACCCGAAACTGTGAGCACAAAGTGCCCTTTGCTTCGTTTGCCAAGTGTTCAAAGGAACTGGGTTTTACACCTGCTTGCGAAGAAAGGGAACCACAGCAAAGATACCTGTCCTATCTTCAGATGATAATCCCCTGGACTCTGAGCTCTGTGAGTCAAAGCAGCACAACGCTCCCCGCGACGTCTGAGAGCTAAGTGCGAGACTGAGCTCTTGCTTTCCTCTGCAGTACTACGCACAGTGCTCCAGAACCTCCGGTCCTCTGAGAAAACAAAGAACAGACACACTCCACCCCAAAATAAAAGAGGTCCCCAAGTAACTAGGTGTCTCCTGCCTGCCTTGCCAAGGGAGCCACCCTGTGTCAGCAGTATAAAGGCCCATTCAACCCTGTGGCAAGGACAGAGGGAAAGTTCCCTCCCTTCTTTCCAAGAGGACAGCAGCAGAGCACAAGCTCCTCTTTAATATTCTGCTACTGTTGCGATGAGGTTTGTGGATAAACTGAGCCTCGCCCGTGCCAAAGCTGAGCCGCTCTCCACCCTGCCAGTGCGGCAGCAGGACCAGAGCGGAGCCACCCTCTCATCGCCTTCCCAGAGCGCTGCTGCAGAGCGAGCACAGAAGAGACCGGCCTCTCTCCTGCTCCCCGAGCATCACAGCATCCAGACTGCTGCTGAGGAGGCCTGGCCCCTGATATCTGCTGGTGTCACAGCAGCAGGACCAGCACAGAAGGACAGATCTTCTTCACAGACCTGCAGCATCACGGCACCGGGACAACGGCACAGGAGGACATCGCTCCTGTCTAGCCAGTGTCATTGAAGAAGGACAAGCTGAAAGAAGGGCTCCTCTTAGCAGCTCAGTAGAGCATCCACAGAAGGTGACCTGCTCTTCTCTCCCACACTCCCCTCTCCCTATGTGACCACTGCTGGAACAGGATCAGTTCCAAACAGGGCTTTTTCTTCCACATCTGCAAGTGTTCAGCAGGACACACTGGGAATGGTTCTTTTCTCCAGCCCACGCAGCAAGACCTGGGCTAGGAGCTCTTCCTTCATGATGCCTGTAGCAAGCTCAGCTCACAACTATAGCTTTTAATGTCAGCTAGGACTGTGTAAGCAGCTCTTCTGCCCTCTCCCTCCACTGATTTAATCCCCTCTCCCTGCAAGTGGACAGCGGATGCTTCTACAGCAACCTCTTTGTAGCAGGAACTTCTGAGAGCTGATGTGCATGGAAGCAAGGGATGGGTGAGCTCTTTTATCTTGACTTCAAACCCATTTGAACAGCAGCTACTGAAGAGTCTGACTCAAACTCAGATGTTAAGCTGTTCTCGTTTTTGCTTAGGGAATGACTGGGGGTTGAGGAGAGGGAAAGGAAAGAAGAAAGGAGGAGAGAGAAAAAGAAACGGGAACACGCAGAGTAGGATGCAAAATGGGAAAAACAGTTTCAAGAAATGAGAACAAGAAAAACAAATGTAAATCCAGGAGACAGAAAGGTTTGTCTACAGGCACTCCCTGCACCAGCCTGGCTTTGACTCTTTTACAGCCTTGGAGCTGTTAAAACATAATAGATGCTTTCCTTAGCTGCAAAAAGAGTTGGGTTCAGTTTTTTTTAAGCAATCTCCTCTGACAGGAGGAGATTAAACTATTCAAATGGCAAAGAGAATAACTCTGAGTAGCATTTCATAAGCCCTCGGCACTATTTTAGGGTGTTTTAAAGCGTCAGGATGTCACCCTTTCCCGCTGAAAATCCGCAGCATTGATTAAGAGTCCAGCAGAAACCGGCTTCGGGCAGAGCACTGACCTGCCTGTGCTGCCACCAGTTTGAAAGGTGAACAGATTTATGACCTAGACCAAAACAGTGATCGTGAAAAACAGCAAGGCCATTTATCAACAGGCCTCCAACAACAGCGGGTTTCATCTGGAAAGTGAGATGCATCCTCTCCTGCCAAGTACCACACAGACTTAATACAACTTTGGCTCCTTGTGAAAGGATCCGAGGTTCATCCGAGGGAAATTGGAGAAGCAATTAAAAGTGAAGCTCCTGTCTCACCCAAATCTAGTCTGGATTTAGCCACCAGACTGGACGTCTACTGTGTGCCTGCAAGCAGGGCGGTAAGGAAGCCCTGCCGTGGGCAACCAAATGCTGGCAGGCACTGGCACACAGGGCCAAACCTCTTCTGCTCACAGAACTGCACTGCACATCACTGAGGCTGGGACCTCCGTGATGCTGCGAGGCTGGGACCTCAGCGGAGCAGTGGGAGTGCTCCTGCTACACCTGATGTGGTACCGCTGCCTTCACCTTTCCTCGGGTGCGCCTGCCAAGGCTGCAGTGTCTGATGGGAGCTGCATCCCAAGGACACCTCAGTCTGTTTGACAGTCCAAGCTAACACGTCACTATCCCTGTGTCTGTGGTCTTCCTGTTAGCTACCTACAGTTAGAGTAAAGAGAACTCTTAGGAAAATGCGTGTTTTAACACCCTCTTGGCTTTCTCCTATATCACAGGTTCACTCAAAAACAATGAGCCCATCAAAGAGTCTCTGAACGTTCTGTCTCATAAGGGATCAGCACCTCCAGTAAGCTCTGCTCAGACTTTACGTGAACTGTGGATCCAGAGGTAAGGAAGGGCACAGGGTGTGCACTGGGCCTCCACTGGAGAGGTATCTGGTCAGTGGTGGCAGGGCAAGAATGCTGTTTTGGGAGGGACAGCTGGACTCAGCTGCAGCTCTCATCCTTCTCAGCCTGACATGCAGTGCTGCTTTCAGTCTGGACCATATACATCAGACTGTATCATACAGATCATACTGTTCTGTGATACCGGTGTTGTGGTAGAAAAGGTCTTGTCAGTATCAGTTTGGAGAAGAGAGACGAGGGGAAGAGGAGAGTCAAGGACAAGGGGGAAGATGGTAGCAGGGAGATGGGAAAAAGGGGAAGTCCAGCGCAGAGCCACGGAGGTGATGGAGGGAGGGGAGCATCTCCCTGCTGAGGAAAGGCTGAGGGAGCTGGGGCTCTGGAGCTGGGAGAAAGGAGCCTGAGGGGTGACCCCATTAATGCTGATCAATATGGAAAGGGCAGGTGTCAGGAGGCTGGAGCCAGGCTCTGCTCAGTGTCATCTAACGATAGGACAAGGGGCAGCGGGTGTGAGCTGGAGCAGAGGAGGTTCCACATCAGTGTGAGAAGGACCTTGTTCCCAGTGAGGGTGGCAGAGCCCTGGCAGGGGCTGCCCAGGGGGGTTGTGGAGTCTCCTTCTCTGGAGACGTTTCAAACCCACCTGGCCATGTTCCTGAGGGACTGGATCTAGGGGATCCTGCTGTGTCAGGGGGATGGGACTGGATGATCTTTCGAGGTCCCTTCCAATCCCTAGTGTTCTCTGACTGTGGGATGTTGGACACACCCAGCCGTGCCTGCAGCAGGCAGACTGCCTTAAGCAGCATGTTGAGAGAATGTGGATGTTAGGAGTGTCTCTGGGCATTTCCTCAGGGAACATCCCAACATAAGTGTGACTCCATTCCTGACCTTCACAGAAAGCTCCCCTGAAGCCTGTTATACAACCCCCCACAGAAAACAGGGTTTTGTAGCTGAAGAAGTAGCTATGAAGATGCTTTCTAAAACAGTCTGACCTTCTATTTGCTCTTTACTATGACAAACCAAAAGACAACAGAGGCTTTCAGAGAGGCAGGTGGTTTTGGCTTAAATCATAGAATCATTCAGGTTAGATCAGACCCTTAGGATCATCGAGTCCAACCATCAACCCTGCTCTACAAGGTCACCCCTAAACCAGATCCCCCAACACCACATCTGACTTTTAAACTCTTCCAGGGGTGGGGACTCAACCCCCACGCTGGGCAGCCCATTCCAGTGCCTGATCACTCTCTCCATGAAGAATTTCTTTCTGATGGCCAGTCTAACCCTATCCTGTTGAAGCTGGAAGCCCTTCCATCTGGTTCGGTCAGTAATCCTTCAACTAGGCCCTGATTCCACACATACATCCCAAAAAGTTACCCTAATCCCTTCTCTTTTGCCACTGCAGAGAAGCAGAGAGAAACATATCCTGGCCATGTTCCTGTGCAACTGGACCTAGGGGATCCTGCTGTGGTGGGGGGATTGGACTGGATGATCTTTCAAGGTCCCTTCCAATCCCTAGTGTTCTGTGA
>VXBP01006175.1:140808-151030 GCA_013400115.1 Rhinopomastus cyanomelas | reverse complement strand
GGTTTTGGCTTAAATCACAGAATCATTCAGGTTAGATCAGACCCTTAGGATCATCGAGTCCAACCATCAACCCTGCTCTACAAGGTCACCCCTAAACCAGATCCCCCAACACCACATCTGACTTTTAAACTCTTCCAGGGGTGGGGACTCAACCCCCACGCTGGGCAGCCCATTCCAGTGCCTGATCACTCTCTCCATGAAGAATTTCTTTCTGATGGCCAGTCTAACCCTATCCTGTTGAAGCTGGAAGCCCTTCCATCTGGTTCGGTCAGTAATCCTTCAACTAGGCCCTGATTCCACACATACATCCCAAAAAGTTACCCTAATCCCTTCTCTTTTGCCACTGCAGAGAAGCAGAGAGAAACATATCCTGGCCATGTTCCTGTGCAACTGGACCTAGGGGATCCTGCTGTGGTGGGGGGATTGGACTGGATGATCTTTCAAGGTCCCTTCCAATCCCTAGTGTTCTGTGATTCTGTGAAACAGCAGCCTAGCTTTGCATTTTCAAATACATGAGTGAGGTATTCTCCCCAGCTCTCTCTCCAGCTCAACTCTTCTGTCTTGAGATAGGACCTACTTGTACTGTGTAAGATGGAGCTGAAGGTGCTAAACACTGGTTGTCTAAGGCTGCCTGCATGTCCCAGTTACTGAGCCCAGCTGTGTTGCTGTCACTCAGTGTCTTTCCAGGCTCTTTTCCTGTTGGAGGAAAACTCAGACAAACTGTCAAGTTGGATTCCAGTAAATTAATTGCCCTGGCTAAAGCTGACTGCCCTTTGGCATTAAAATGAGCACATGTAACTAGACAGTTACAGTCTGCTGCAATGTCAAACGCATCTGTCTTCCTCTCCCTGTGGCATGATCATCACTGTCAGGCTCTGACACCCTGACACCGCCGCTCTGGCAGCTCAGAAACGTGCAAAGTCAGGTGGCTGCTAAAAGCAGGCGATGCTGATGAGTGGCGCTGCCTCTTCACGCTGCGCAGAGAAATGTGATGGAAAATGAGACCTGAGTTCCAGCTCTGGAGCTGGGAAAAAGGAGCCTGAGGGGTGACCCCATGGATGTTGATCAGTACATGAAGGGTGAGTGTCAGGAGGATGGAGCCAGGCTCTGCTCTGGGGCACCCAGTGACAGGACAAGGGGCAGTGGGTGTGAGCTGGAGCAGAGGAGGTTCCACATCAGTGTGAGAAGGACCTTCTCCCCAGGGAGGGTGCCAGAGCCCTGGCAGGGGCTGCCCAGGGGAGGTTATGGAGTCTCCATCTCTGGAGACGTTTCAAACCTGCCTGGCCATGCTCCTGTGTGACTGGATCTAGGGGATCCAACTGTGGCAGGGGGATGGACTGGATGATCTGTTGAGGTCTCTTCCGATCCCTAATGTTTTGTGATTCTGTAATCATCTAGATACAGTGGAAGAGAAGCTCACTGTGAACATTTCATGTTGCAAAGCTCATTGCAGGTCATTCCTCTACCAGGGCAGAACAAACTGTTTATTTAGGCTGGTTAGGAAACCTCCAAATCAGAGAAATGGGGTTCACCTAACAATAATGTGATTACAGTTGATTAAGCTCAAAGAAGGCAAACACTACAGCAGTAAATACAGTCACCTTCAGCAGCCAGAGGGAATCTAACTTGTTTGAATTCATGCAAGTGTCTGGATTAGAAAGAAGATCAGCAGAGTGCTCTGCTGGTCGGTTGCTGTGCTGGGGTTAGCACCCCTCAGCGCAGCAGGGGGTGTCCTGGGCAGCAGAGGGCACTGCTTCTGCAGCCTGACTGAACCAGAAACACGCAGAAAGCCTCTGGACAGGCTGGAAACTGAGTTGCTAAAGGTCCTGTACCATGCCCAAGCAGTCTCTTTCTGCAGCCACCTCTTCTCTACGCTGCCAGTGGTGCTTCAGCTTGCAGGCAGCACAGTCATGAATAGCTGGTGCAAACACACGCTGACCAAACCTTTATATTTTGTCAGACCACAATAGTCATAGAGTCATAGAACAGCCCTGGGTTGGAAGTGACCACCAAAGGTCATCCAGTCCAACCCCCACTGCATGGAGCAGGGACAGCATCAACTAGATCAGGTTGCCCAGAGCCTTGTCCAGCCTCGCCTTGAACACCTCCAGGGATGGGGCCTCTGCTGCCTCCCTGGGCAACCTGTTCCAGTGTCCAACGCCCCCCCACCCTGCTAAAGAACTTCTTCCTAACAGCTCATTTCAATCTGCCCTTCTCTAATAGGAAACCATTGCCACTCGTCCTGTCACTCCAGGCCTTCATGAACAGTCCCTCTGCAGCCTCCAGGGACCAGAAGGTCACTATCAGGTACCCTCTGGAATCATAGAATTATTAGGCATCGGAAGGGACCTCGAAAGATCATCTAGTCCAATCACCCTGCCACAGCAGGATCACCTAGACCACGTCACACAGGAACACATCCAGGCTGGTCTTAAAACGTCTCCAGAGAAGGAGACTCCACAACCCCCTGGGCAGCCCCTTCCAGTGCTCCGTCACCCTCACTAGGAAGAAGGTCCTTCTCAGGTTGATGTGGAACCTCCTCTGTTCCAGCTCACACCCACTGCCCCTTATCCTATCACTAGATGACACTGAGCAGAGCCTGGCTCCATCCTCCTGACACCCACCCCTCACATATTTATAGACATTAATGAGGTCACCCCTCAGTCTCCTCCAAGCTCAAGAGACCCAGCTCCCTCAGCCTCTCCTCATAAGGGAGGTGTTCTACTTCCTTCATCATCTCTGTGGCTCTGTGCTGGACACCTTCCAGCAGCTCTGTGTCCTTCTTGAACTGATGGGCCCACAACCGGGCACAAGACTCCAGATGTGGTCTCATGGAGCCTTCTCTTCTCCAGGCTGAACAGCCCCAGCTCCCTCAGCCTGTCCTCATACCAGGGAGGCTCCAGCCCCTTGATGATTTTCATGACCTACTGTGGACCCTCTCCATCAGGTCCCTATCCTTTGTGTACTGAGGGCTCCAAAGCTGGATGTAGGACTCCAGTGAGGTCTCACCAGTGCAGAACAGAGGGGCAGAATCACTTAGATTTACTCTTTTGGAGATAGATGATTACACAGATGGGTAGGCAGATAGATTATAATTTTTCCCTTATCCCTCATTCTGTACAATCTGAATCTTAAAAAGTCTAACAGCAACAGGGTTTGCAGCAAGGAGAATTTCAGAAGCTCATAAATTTTCAGTTTAAAAAGCCTCAGTAGCTATGAAGATGTTATTACTGTCAAAATCTCCCATTTCAGGGGATCATACAGAATTTCAAGCAGTACTGAGCACAGTTCTAATCAAGTCTCCCTCCAGCATGCAGCCAGTGGAGACCCAACCCCAGCCTGGCCACCTATTCCACCCACTCTCTGTCAGGCTTTTTAGCCCAGACATGGTTTCATGACCCAGCAAGGTCTAGGCTTTGCTCTCCAGCTCTCCTCTCAGTCTGATCTACTTCATCTGGACCTACCCCAACTTTCATGTCCTCAACCAATCTTTGTGAAACTCTGGTTCACTCCTTTTCTCTCAGATTCTGCTTGTAATTCCCCACAGGAATTCCTCAAACTACTGTCCCCAGACACACTCCTGTCTGCTGGCCCAAGAATAGGTCCCTCCCTCTCCATGCTTGAATCTTCTCTCTCTTTTTAAGGCAAGTAGTTTCTCATTGTACTGCACAAGGATCTCTGAGGATAAGGGGATTGAGTCTATCAGTAGTAAGTTCACGGATGACACCACGCTGGGGGCAAGTGTTGATCAGCTGGAGGGCAGGAAGGTGCTGCAGAGAGCTCTGGACAGGCTGCGTCAACGGGCAGAGACCAACGGGATGAGGTTGAACAGGGACAAGGGCAGGGTCTTACACTTTGGCCACAAGAACCCCCTGCAGCTACAGACTGGGGGACGAGGGGCTGGGGAGCAGCCTGGCAGAGGCCTTCTTCCTCTCTCCAACTCCCTGAAGGGAAGCTGTACTCAGGTGGGGTCCGGCTCTTCTCCCAAGCAACCAGTGTCAGGATGAGAGGGCAGGGCCTGAAGCTGCTGGGGGAGGGTTTAGGTTGGATGTTAGGAAGCCCTTCCTCCCAGAAAGGCTGATCAGAGCCTGGACTGGCCTGCCCAGGGCAGTGGGGGAGTCCCCATCCCTGAAGGTGTTGAAGGGCAGCCTGGCTGTGGCCCTCAGTGCCCTGGTCTGGCTGATGGGGTGATATGGCCTGAGCTGGGCTGGATGAGCTCCGAGGGATTTTCCAGCCTCAGCCACTCTGTGATTCTGTGATTCTCCTAACCTTAAGAAACTGTTCATTGTTTTTAGTAAGTACAAAAATAGTAAGTAAAAACATAACCCCAAAGATCACAGAATCCTAGAAACATTCAGGTTGGAAAGGACCCCTGGGATCATCGAGTCCAACCATCATGTGCACTAGAAAGTAGGAAGCACCTAAAGGATCCTGTCTCCTAAGAGAGAGTTCTGAGCATTCTTAGTTATCCATAAGGCTGCCAGCCCCAACAAATGTAATTAAGGTATTTTGCTGAAAGCTTAAGGAGATTCAGGAGGACAGATATATACTCTTGGCCTTTGGGATCCAAAAATACCAGGGATGTGGATTTCCACTTGTCTCCCACTAAAAAGTCAAGCACCAGGGATAAAAATGGCACAGACACACCCATCGTCAGCAACGCTGCAAAAGCCCACACGTGAACAGAGAGAACCTGAATGGACCTCAAGGATGAAAATACCCTCGGATAGGTAGAACATCCAAACCCACTACGAACCTCACGCTTCTCTGGTTAGCTCGGATTAAAAACAGTGCTTCTTACCTCATCCTGTGGCCTTTTGCAGTGTGAACCTCCCACTGACTAGAAGGGTTTAGGAATTTTTCCATGAAAAAGATCTGCTGGACTGCATCGTCTCTTTTTAGCTTCTGGAAGAGGAGGTCTTCATTTCTAAAAGTTGCTACAAGAGAACATGACAAACAGCCTTTCAGTGTCCTTTGAAAACAGGCTCTTTGCTTATTCTAAGGAGGGTTTGGAGGCTGAGATGCACAGAAGAAATCTTAATTCAAACGATTAATCATTTTTCAGGATTCCTAGCGCCTGAAAACACAAGCCAAGACTGGAAATTCATCTCCCAAGCAGAACTCAAGTGAGATAATTGTAAACTCACAGCAATTAGCACATTTCTAAGGAAATGGTGGACCAGGTCAGCCAACATTTCAAGTCTTATCCAGCAAAGCTGGGAATAGTCTGCAACCACATGAAATCCTTCTTTGCAGAACACATGGAAGCTCAGACCTGCTCTCCTTTGCCCATATGAAACCAAACCATGAACAATGGTCATGGCCCGTGTCACCAGAACATGGCCGTCCTTAGCCTGTTGGATGGCTATGAAGTTCATTTCCAGTGCCTGTGTGCTTGAAGATCCTAGGAGCTGAGTCTCTTGAGCTTGGAAAAAAGGAGACTTGAGAGGTGGCCCCATGAATGTCAATCAATATGTGAAGGGTGGGTGTGAGGAGGATGGAGCCAGGCTCTGCTCAGGGGCACCCAGTGATGGGACAAGGGGCAGTGGGTGTGAACTGGAGCAGAGGAGGTTCCACATCAGTGTGAGAAGGACCTCATTCCCAGGGAGGGTGCCAGAGCCCTGGCAGGGGCTGCCCAGGGGGTTGTGGAGTCTCCTTCTCTGGAGACATTTCAAACCCTCCTGGACTATTGCTGTGTGAGTGGATCTAGGGGATCCTGCTGTGTCAGGGGGATGGGACTGGATGATCTTTGGAGGTCCCTTCTAATACCTCATGTTCTGTGATTCTGTGATCCTTAGCCCGTAAGATGGCCATGAGGTTCATTTCCAGTGCCTGTGTGCTTGGAGATCCTAGAAATGACAGGGGAAAAGCTTAGGTTCAGGTCTGTCAGGGCATTGTATGACTTCTGTCACCAGCAAGAGTACAGGGCATGCTGAACCTCATGTGTGAGCTGGGGTAGGGATTTTAACCAGCTGCTGCAGTAGTCAGATTCTTTCTCCATGCAGCTGGAAAAGGGAATATTAGGAAGGAAACACAGGGATTTGGTCCGAAAACCCATTTGTGATCAGGAGACTTCACTGGTTTTGATGACATGGGGGAAAGTCTTAGGTCTGGATCAATTTATTCACTGATACAAGAGAAAAGAAAGCCCTCCTCCAAACTCCTGCCCAGATGGTTACGTTTAGGTGGAGCAGGAACTTCGCTCTGAGCTTGCAGATGTAAAATAGTCCTGGTCCTGGCATCCATCTGCATGTCTGCCGTCGATGACTGATGGGCTGGCACACCCATTGAGCTCATCTGGTGGAGACACAATGCAGCACAAAGTAGCTCTAAAAAATACATGAATAACTAAATCCCCACCAGTTTAGCTGCCCAAACTTGCTCACCAAGAATAAGATGAGTGTTTGTGCTGGCGTGAAAAGTGGAGGTAGAAGTCTGCCTCAGTGAGTTGAGCAAAAAGTGGAATTGAGACTGGATGTGGCCCTTAGTGCCAAGGTCTAGGTTGTGGTGATGTTAGGTCATGGGCTGAGCTGGATGATCTTAGAGGTCTTTCCCAGCCTCAATAATTGTGTGATTCTGAGCAGTTAGGTCAGCTCAAAGAGCATACAAAGTCCTACCAGTTGTGGGAGTAGGGAGGAAGGAAGAGGCAGCTATCTACTTGTCCCCTAGTGACTGACCTGAAGTGGTATCTGGTGAGTAAAGCATTCAACAAGCTCAAGCAGCTTTCCCAGTGACAAGAGGATCATAGAATCATTCAGGTTGAAAAAGACTCCCGGGATCATCGAGCCCAACCATCAAGTCTGCTCTACAAGTTCACCCCTAAACCAGATTCCCCAACACCACATCTAAGCGACTTTTCAACACATCAAGGGATGGGGACTGAACCCCCACCCTGGGCAGCCCAGTACATGCCCTGACCACTCTCTCCAGGAAGAATCTTTGCCAGATGTCCAGTCTGACCCGCCCTTGGTGAAGCTTTAAGCCCTTCCCTCTGCTTGTCCCTAATTCCCTGTGAGAAGAGACCAGCGCCAACATCTCTATGTGGTCCTTTCAGATACTTGTAGAGAGGAATGAGGTCTCCTCTCAGCCTCCTCTTCCTCTGACCAAACAGCCCCAGCTGTCTCCATCTCTCCTCATCAGATTGACTGTTCAGGCCCTTCCCCAGCTTCATTGCTCTCCTGTGCACTCACTCCAGCACCTCAATGTTTTCCTGGTACTGAGGTGCCCCAAACTGGACCCAGTACTCAAGGTGCAGCCTCACCAGTGCTGGGTACAGGGGGACAATCATCTCCCTACTTCAAAAACAGAGCAGCTCCAAGAAGAGAAACAGATCTGCCTTAGAACAGGCAGTAATGTGGGATGTGGGGATGTGAGGGAACGACAAAGCCATGGCTTCAACCTGGATCTCCCTCGACCCAGCACAATCATCACAGCAACCAGAACGCTGTGAGAGATTCTCTTGTTTGCCTGCCTTCACTCTTCATTACAAACTTTGAAAGCTTTTGTCATCCCCTACCCAAAAAAACCACCCCAAGATTTAGAAAATCCTGACAGTTTTTGTAGGACAAAAATATCTCCTTGTCGCTAAGAATCATTTTGTACTGCAGTCCCAGAGCGCTGGGAACACTCTGTCACCTCACTTGGGAGAAAAAGTATTTCTCAGGCACTCGTTCTGTTTACAGACGGTCTCCGCACGCCAACATGAAGGATGAGAATAAGCCTGGGAGAGGAAGAAAGAGCAACATTTCTGAAAGACCAGATTACAATTAAAGAAAGGGGGGGGAAAGTACCAAAGGAAGGAGAAGTAGCCCCTCAGTCACTGCTGACAGTGGAACAGATCCGCGAGACACGAAACACAAGCTGCCGGGCTCCCATGGCCACGGGGGGCATTTTGCTCGCAGCTGGTGTTCTCACCTCTGCGCAGCTTCCAACGGTTTTAGCAGCATTATTGCTTTTAGTGATATTTCCAGGCTTTCATCTCAGTGAAGGTATCTTGGAAAATGTGAAGAGAAAAGGGAAGACAGGCAGGATCAACCGCCCAACAAATGAGGGAATCCTGACAAGATGTTTTCTCTTTCAGAATGTTTTTCAAACCTTGACCCAGATGCTTGTTCTAAACAGACATTTCAATTTGCGGCAGATTTAACCCCTGGCAGCGAAGCAACGGGAGGGGTTAGGATCTCTTAAATTGCACAGTTCTGAAATGCTTTTAATTTTGGGGGCAGATACACACACAACTGGTATTTAGATACAGATTCACTGCTGCAGAGCCACTAAGAGCTGCCCTTTGCACAGCCAGGAGAACCCCCCACAGCTCTCGCTCCTTCCCTTTAGAAAACAGCATCCCTGCCTTTCCAGAATTCAGCATCCTGAAGGCTTGGTACAGTTAATGCCCTCCCTCTCCTTTCCTAAGAAAGATGTTTTATAGCATCACACCCACTTACTAAAACCCTTGACAGTATTCTTGCCCTGGCAGCAAGCCACCAAATCATCAGTCCTTCAGCAGAGCTTCAGACAGGCTCTGGCGTTTCATCTCTTCTACAGGGTGCTGACTGCCCCCTCACTCATCTGTCTCCTCAGACTCCAGAGCCTCAGACTGCTAACCCTCTTCCATCCCATGTTGACCATCTACTCTATGACAATCCATCCCTGTACAGCCCCAACTGTCAGGCTGTCCCCTTTTTCCTTCTCCTCTCTAAGTGCAGAACAGGCTCCAGCTCTCACACTGATTTTTCCTATTGGTTGTCTGGTCCTTCCAACCTCCCAGTTCACAGAATCACATAACATTAGGGATGGGAAGGGACCTTGAAAGATCATCCAGTCCAATCCCCACACCACACAAGAATCCCCTAGATCCAGTTGCACAGGAATGTGGCCAGGCAGAGAAGAAGACTCCACAACCCACCTGAGCAGCCCCTTCCAAGGCTCTGGCACCCTCACTGGGAAGAAGGTCCTTCTCATTTTTATGTGGAACCTCCTATATTCCAGCTTGTTCAGGACAGGACCTCAACTGGACTGGCAGTCACAGAATCACAGAACATTAGAGATTGGAATGGACCTCGAGTCTTCCAACTCAGAAGCCTCAATGGCTTTTCCAGCTGGTTTTCTCTCCTGTTCTACCTCTTACTGACTTAAGGACAGAGCCCTGCAGTGTGCCAGATGAAGATCTAGTTCACTTTAGCTGAAGGAGTTTCTCTGCATGTACAGTCATGTGCAGGCTGACAGCAAATATAGGTTAGCAAATACAATACACAAGTGGGACAGAGGAACCCATTGTACACAAACAGAGCAGCACACGGTTTTACGCTGCTGCATAAATTACACTATCCCATACAGAAGGAAAAACCATGGTTATTTATGCAACAGGGAGAAAGCCAGGAACAGCTGAGTGTTCCTCACTGTTAACTCCTCGGTTGCAATGTGGTGCAGATGACGTTTCTTAATGCTGGGGGTTACTAATGTGTAGGGAAGAGCTGCACCCAACCTGTCTCCCAAGCACTCGAACCGATCCGAGGGCGTAACTGTACTCTGGAGCTTGAGAGGATTTATCCCTGAGGCGGAAAAACAATCACCTGGGTGAAGACAGATATAGATCATTGAGTACTGAGATACTTACTGCCTAAACGAAACAGCATATCCTTATGGAAGCAGCGATGCTAAGGAAGGGGAAACGACAGAGCGGGTGCGAAGCGCTGTAGAAAGAGAGGAGGAGAGCGGTCAGCTGTGAGGGGTACCCAGGGGTGCATCTCCCAGCAGGAGGGATTGGCTCGGGTTCCCCCGTTACCTTCCTCCCTCTCAGGGTTTCATTCCCAGAGCAGAAAAGCACCAGATGCACCAGATCTGGAAGCAGTTCAGGAAAGCCCCCCTCTCCCACCCCCTTTTCTCCCTCAAAGCCGGTGCCAGCCGCACATAGGCAGAGAGGAGCCAGAGATGGGGGGCAGTGCGATGCCCCGGCTCTGAGAGAGAGGTCAGTGGCCAGGGCAGGACCCCCACGGTGCGTGGGGAGAGGGGCTGGGCTGCTGCTGCGTGGGGTGGGCTGGGGGNGAATCTGAGGGGTTTGGGTGGGCTCGGAAAGGATGTTGGGGGTTCCAGGAGAGCCTGCAGCGGTGCTTCCTTGCGGGGAGCGCCGGGGTCGGGCGTGAGCCCTGAGGGCTGAGTGCGGGGGTGCTCTGAGAGCAGGGCTCCGGAGCTCCAGCGGGCTCTGACTGAGCTCGGGGACGGC
>VXBP01006175.1:19587-139961 GCA_013400115.1 Rhinopomastus cyanomelas | reverse complement strand
CGGAGCGGGGGGGGGGCGCGAGGGGCCGCGCTGAGGGTCCCGTGTCCCGCCCGCTCTCCGCAGGGACCCCCTCACCCCCTCCGAGGAGAGCCCGACCAGCGCCGAGACGCCGCCCGCCCACCCCATGACGGCCGACTCCTGGAGGAACCTCCTCGAGCACATCGGTGAGAAACCTCCGTAACCCTGGGCTGGGGGGGAGGGGGTGTACTGGCTTTACTGGAGCTATAGCGCTGTCACCAGTCACAAACGACCCTACCTTTTCTCTTACAAAGTTCAGGCTACGGCCAGCTTTCTGCTGAGATGAGGTTTTGCCCACTCAGAGAGGTGCGAGAGCATTGGGTCAGCTCCCCCGTGGGACATCAGCCCCCCTATGGGACATCAGCCCCCCTGTGGGACATCAGCCCCTTTGTGGGGCATCAGCTCCCCCGTGGGACATCAGCTCCCCTATGGGACATCAGCCCAGCGGTGCCTTCGGGACAGCTGGGTTAACGGTTGGGCTCGATGAACTTGAAGGTCTTTTCCAACCCAAATGACTTTGTGACTCGAACCGAAGTGACTCTGTGGCTCTCTAACAGCTGCTGGCGCCACGTTCACAGGGAGGAGTGAGTTGTTGTATCGCTTGTGGTGTTGTCGTGGAGGCAGAGTTGAGGTTATCTGGGCGGCTGCGGGGGAAGAGGCTGTTGTGGTTTTGCTCTTGTGGGACCTTTTGAATTTTCTCAAGTTATGCTGTGGGATGTGATGAGGATCTTCCCTGCTTGTTCTCAGTTTCTTGCGTCTGAATCGTGACCTTTCTCAGAAAGATTTGAGCGCTGTGAAGTTAACCGCTGCCCTGAGGTGGGTTTCGCAGTGGGAAAACCCCCCTGGACATGTTCTTGTGTGATTTGATCTAGGGGGATTGGACTGGATGGTCGTTTGAGGTCCCTTCCAATCCCTAATGTTCTGTGTACCTTCTCAACATGAGAAGGACCTTCTTCCCAATGAGAGTGACAGAGCCCTGGCAGGGGCTGCCGAGGGGGGCTGTGGAGTCTCCTTCTCTGGAGACATTTCAAACCCGCCTGGCCATGTTCTGTGCAACTGAATCTAGGGGATGGGGCTGGATGATCTTTTGAGGTCCCTTCCAATCCCTAATGTTCTGTGATCCTGTTATTCTGTAATACAGAAGCTTCATTTTGAAACGGTTCTGTTTGATGTCAGGAAATGAAACTGCAAGATACTTGAATCTAGAGGGAAGGAACTAGAACTTTGTAAGGGAAAATCAAGTAGATAACTCACAGGAGTGGCGAGACAAACCTCTTCACTGGCAGGAAGGAGAAGGCTTCTCATCATGCCGTATCTGAGAGAAGAGAGCGGCTACAGTTCCTTGTCAGGTTGTGGCAGGCAGGGCTGGTTCTTGGAGTGCCTGGTGCTGCTGAGACAGGGCTGAGGAAAGAGGCATCTGTCAGGCTAAAGAGCTGAGTTTGGGGCCTTCTGGAACAATTCACACGCCTGTTGCCAGATTTGTTGGTTGCTTTTGGCTGTGGAGGTGTTGATCTCCCATGGGAGGTGTGTCAGTACGTTGCTAGTTGGCTGGAACTGTGCTGCTAAGAAGCATGATAAAGGTATTAAGATCAGGAGGGCTTCAGAGCAGCCCCATTGATCTATTCATACATCTTTTGATCACAGGGAAGCCGTGCGCTAGCCGTGCACACGTCGGTGTAATTCCAGCTAGGTCTGTTGCACCTTGAGAGAGAAGACAGGGCTTGGGCAACCAGAGACACTACGCTGATCCCCTGCAGAGGGTCACTTGAAATGGCTGGAGCACACTCACTCCTTTCCCTCCCTTCTGCCTCTGAGCCATTGGTAGAATTTTTTTTGCCTGAAACTGGAGCAGAGATTTTCAGAGACAGTGTCTCTGGACCTCCTGAGATTTCACATAGCTTTCACTGTAATAACGTTTACGTTAAGAGGGCTGCAAACTCTCTGAGGTGAGCGTTTCCCTCAATTAGTGACTAGTTTTTCAATTCCCCTCCTGGTTTTTGAGAGAGCTGGGAAAGGAGACTGCGACAGGAGAATTAAATGGAGTGAACACAAAGGAAAAAGCCTGTTCTGTGCTACACAAACTATGCAAAACACCCCTTGCAGAGATCACCCTGAACCACATCAGTTAACAGGCGACACCAAACCTTTGTTAACCTTCAGCCCGGGTCAGAGGAGGGACAGTTGGGCCGTTCAGCAATGGATGGAGCTTGTGTAGGTCTCTACCACTTTGTCCTTCTTCACTTACTAGGTGCAAGCATTTACGGAGTCATCGTATCTGTCTTCTAAGTCACATTCACCTACTGATCTCAGTCAGGTCCCAGATGTCCAGTTCACCTTCCAACATGCCAAAACCTTGTTCCCCCATCTGATACATCACCCTCCTGTGCCATGACCATCTCCTGCTTCACCCAGAGCAAAGGGTAGTGTGGCTTCTCTCTCTTTCTCATCTAAGCTTTTGCTCTACCTCTTGTAACCTCTTTAGCGACACAGGGATGGATGCTTTACACCAAGATAGCAAAAACATCTACACACCTACCTCTCTTTTGTCTTCCATCTGGTATTGCTGTCTGTGGCAGAGCTTTAGCCATTCTCTCTTCAGCTCCCTCCTTAGAATGAGTTACCTTGCTCTCATTTCCAGACAGGTTCTGTTGGTAGATGCTGTTGGTTGATGGGACCTCTCCACGTCTGTATTTGCCTTTGCCTGTCACTGAGGGCTTCATAGGCTGTATCTGTTTGTTTGGTCACACAGGGAACCTGAAATAAGATCATTTCACTGTTTGGATTTTATTTCCTTCAAAGCAAGGGAGAAATCTGACTCAGACATATTTTCTAAAGGGCTGCTTTCCAGATCTGCACAGGGGGCACTTACACAACACATCTTTAATGGCCTCTGACTTGCAGGGCAGACCCACCAGCAACCAGACCCTGCAAGTACTCTGTCCAGTGTCAGTAAAACAGATAATGCTTCAGTTTCCCAGGGTGACTTCTCTGCAGACAGGCAATGCCTGTAGTGCTGCAAGATGTTACCTCCCAGACTGCTCTCCAGTGCAGGCTTTGGTGATGCAGAAAGTACCCAGTGCCCTCCCACACCGGAGCCTTCAAGCACAGGCTGATACCAGCTGCAGACCAGTATCACTGAAAGCAGCTCTCAGCTACCAGGCCTTCTGCTCCATTCTTGAAGGAGCCTTTCTACCCCACTACCTCCTCAGCACCCTCACTAATGCTGAAAACAGGCAGAAAGGCTAAGAAAAAGCCCTGTAAGCTCAGTTGTCGCAGAGAGACATTATGTAAGTAGCAGCAGCAGCAGCAGGCAAAACTTCAGGGGAAGTCTCTTCCCCGGTTAGCGTGTAGGAAGTAGCAGAAGACTCTCTGGTTTCCTAGGCACAGCTACCCTCAGCGCTATTTTAGTCCCACACTGAACATCTTTCCAGGGAGAGCAGATAGCGGGATACGCTGGCAGACTGCAGTAACACTGTGCCTGTGCTTTTCTCCAGCACAGTTCTGATGCGGTTCGAACAGTGACTGGTACAGAACCTTGTGACAACTGACCCAGAGACGTGCAGTCAGTAACATCATCTACGCTTCTGTCCTCCCTAGAGAGACTCCTGATCCAGTTGTCTCTCACCTTACTGCACACAAAGTCTGCTCCTGAGGTACAGGACCGTGGCCTCATGTGAGCACAGAATCATAGAATCATAGAATCATCATGGCTGGAAAGGACCTCCAGGGTCATCAAGTCCAGCCCTTTCTCCTAGAATCACAGGATCACAGGATCAGGATCATTTGGATTGGAAAAGACCACTGGGATCATTGAGTCCAACCATCACCCCTACCCTGCAAGGTCACACACAGAACATCAGGAAGTTGAAGTGGCCTCAGAAGATCATCCAGTCCCATCCCCCTGCCTCAGCAGGATCCCCTAGATACAGTCGCACAGGAACGTGTCCAGGTGGGCTTGAATCGTCTCCAGAGAAGGAGACTCCACAACCCCCTGGGCAGCCTCTGCCAGGGCTCTGCCACCCTCACCATGAAGAAGGTCCTTCTCACACTGATGTGGAACGTCCTCTGCTCCAGCTCACACCCGCTGCCCCTTGTCCTGTGACTGGGTGCCCCTGAGCAGAGCCTGGCTCCACCCTTTTTCAGATTTATCGACACTCATGGGGTCACCCCTCAGGCTCCTTTTTCCCAGCTCCAGAGCCCCAGCTCCCTCAGCCTTTCCTCAGCAGGGAGATGCTCCCCTCCCTCCATCACCCCTGTGGCTCTGCGCTGGGCTCTCTCCAGCAGCATTGTGTCCTCCTGGGATGGAGGGGCCAGAACTGGACCCAAGACTCCAGCTGTGGTCTCAGCAGGGCAGAGCAACGAGGGAGGAGAACCTCTCGCTCTGCTAACCACCCCACTTCTAATCCACCCCAGGATGCCATTGGCCTTTTTGGCCACCAGGGCCCATTGCTGGCTTCTGGCCATCCTGCTGGCCACCAAGACCCCCAAGTGCCTCTCTCCTCTGCTGCTCTCCAACAGGTCACAGTCTCCACCTGATCCTGGTCCCTGGGGCTGCCCAGATGCCAGCCTCTGCCCTGCCCTTGTTATAGTTCATTCAGTGTCTCTTCACCCAGTTCTCCAGCCTGTCCAGGTCCCACTGAATGGCAGCAGATAGATTTTAACCAAACAAAATAAATCCTGTAGGTTTGGTTTTTTATTTCACATGAAGGACTTTTGTCTTTGTATTCGTTGATTCTTTGCCATTCCAGTGGAAACCAAGGGAGTTGGTGTCAATTGCTCTCCTTCAGGTGGAGTAAGTGAAGAGAGTGACTCAGAGCAGGCTCCTGCTCTTTTGTCTTTTCCTCAAACAATTAGTATTCTGGGTCCTACAGACAGCTCAGAAAGAGAAATGGGACAGTTAGAAAGCCCTAGGAGAGACAAAGGATCTTCTAAAGATGCCCAAGGCATGCCAAGGTTCCTACCTTTTTGCTGCTGTCATTTGAAGTCAGGGGTGAGGGCAAACACTTGGCAGTTTCATCTGCTCCTGATGTTAGTAGTCGAAACCGGGGAGGCACCGTGTGTGATCGATGTGCCACAGGATGGTGTGAGTTCAGAGCCTTTGTCTTGCTGCTGTGGCACTGAACATTCATTCTGCATCTTCAGTCATCATAGAAACTGAAAAGGAAGACACAACGAGATTAAACAGCATGTCCAATGCTCACCACAGAGTCAATGCCAAAACAAACCAGTAACTGCAGCGTGTTGTCCCAGTGCTTCACCTTAACAGCGGCTCACGGTTTCCTCCGTAAGGATCTCCATCACATTGCTCCTTTGAAGTAGTTTCAACACCCGTGGTTTTGCTGCTAACACTATCAATCTGTGTAACTTGTACCATCATAACATTGCAGAGAAGATCAAGGTTGGAAGGAAACATTTGAAAACCTGGCAAATAACAAAGCGCTTCCTTTACACCTTCTGACGGATCCTAGCCTCATCTGACTGGTGCTGGGTGTTTTGTGAGGGCAGATTGTTGACTACACTTGGGATTTAGAAATGGTCTTCCATTTTCCACTTCTGGCTGGAGGTTCCACATCAGTGTGAGAAGGACCTTGTTCCCAGGGAGGGTGCCAGAGCCCTGGCAGGGGCTGCCCAGGGGGTTGTGGAGTCTCCTTCTCTGGAGACGTTTCAAACCCTCCTGGCCGTGCTCCTGTGCGACTGGATCTGGGGGATCCTGCTACGGGGTGGGGATTGGTCTGGATGATGTTTCGAGGTTTTCCGTAACGTTCTGTGATTCTGTGACCTCTCTCCTCTGCTCAGGAGAACTAAGAGAACCTATATCCTTTCCCACAGTACGTGTGTTCAGCTGTAACCTCTCAGACCTGTTGTGTTGCCTCCTAGGGCTCTTGTACCAGGAATATCGAGATAAATCTACGCGTCAGGAGATCGAAACCAGACGACTGCAGGATTCACAGACAGACCCTGAGGAGAGTTCACCCAGCGAGGAAACCCCCTCTGAAGCAGAACCTACAAGTACACCCGAAAGCAAAGCTCCACCACAAATCAGTTTGCTGAGGAACTCCAATTCCAGGTTCAACTTGTGGCAGGATCTTCCGGAGATCCGGAGCAGCGGGGTCCTCAACATCCTCCAGCCAGATGAGATCAAGCTTCAGGAGGTAATGGGGGAAGATGGAGAGTTTCTTAGCTGGGTTGCTGCTTGAAAGGGTGAGAGTGAATTAAGTCAAGTGATTGAGTTAGAATCATTGTATGTTCTAGGCTGAAACAGACCTCTAGAGCCTCATCAAGTCCAACCTTAAATGATTCCAGGGATGGGACCCTCACCACCTCCCCAGGCAGCCCCTTCCAGCCATCAGCCCCCTCACACTGAACAACTTGTTTCTAAGATCCAGCCTCAATCTCTCCTCAATCACCCTGCTAGAACCCACTGCTCCTTGTCCTAACCCTAACCCTCAGGTACTGGAAGGTCAAAAGAAGATTCCCCCTGGAGCCTTCTTTTCTCCAGGCTGACCAGCCCCAGCTCTCTCAGCCTCCATTTCCTGCTCTTTAGCAGCTAGAGTTAAAAATGCAGAGCTTCATAGCAGTCAGTCACAGACAAGCCTTGCCCTGCTGAGGACCTTGCTGTGTTGCCCTGGTTAGCAGCACTCACTCTTTCTGAAGATACACATGTCCCAGGTGCTGTTGCTGCTGGATGTTTCCCTTTTCTGATTCAGAAGCCATTTACGGTGTGGGGATGTGTTAGGGGACAACAAAGAGTCTCTTGCAATAGAGCTTTTGGTTCCTAGTGCACGTTAATCCTCTTCTGAAATCACTCTCAGGGGCTGCACACTCGTCACACCACAGATCTTAGAAGTCAGCTGTGATCTTCAACCCTGTTTGTGTACAATGGCAACACCAGAAAGGGAAGAGATTGAGTTGGAGAAGTGCTGTTAATTGGAGTCTTGCGCAAACCAGTAGGAGACAGCGATAGAGGTTGATTTGAGCCACGCAGCGCGGTGACATCACTGGTTAAGAGTCATTTAATTTATAGGGCTGCATCAACAGGGGAAAGAAGGAGGAGCTGCTGGTTAATGAAAGCATCAGCCACACAACAATTTACAACTGGCTGCTCTTTTGGGCAGAGTGAGGAGCGTGAGTGCTCCCTGTCACGCGTGGCAGTGCACTAGTATCCAGCGTGGAGATGAACGGGCCTTGTTCAGTGTGTGCTGTCTGTTGCAATAGGCCTGCAAAGGCTCGATCCCACTGTGCTCCTGCTGCTAAGAGTGTGTCCGTTCAGTCCTGGCTCGTGAGGTTGTACCCAGAGCGCTGAAGAACAGCCTGGGCTGCCAGCAGATCCCCCTGAGTGTACTTGGGTTGAATCGCTGGTGGGTGCGGTGCCAGCCGAGCCCTGGCCCAGGCTGGACTTTGCTGTCTCACTGGAAAGGCTGGTCCTGTGTGTTGTGCAGGGGTGTGGTGGGCAGGGCCATGGCACTTACACCCCTGGTGGAAGAGACTGATGTTCGTGCAGGGTAGCTTGGGCTGGCAGCACAGGCTGTTGGTGTGTCAGGCTTATGGCTGAAGGTGACCGTAATGAAACACAGAATCATTCAGGTTGGAAAAGACCTTTGGGATCACTGAGTCCAACCATCAACCCCACTCCACAAGGTCACCCCTCAACCAGACCCCCCAACACCACATCTGAGTGACTTTTAAACTCATCCAGGGATGGGGACTGAACCCCCACCCTGGGCAGCCCAGTCCAGTCCCTGACCACTCTCTGCAGGAAGAATTTCTCCCTGATGGCCAGTCTGACCCTCTCCTGTTGGAGCTGGAAGCCCTTCCCTCTGCTTCTGTCCCTAATTCTCCGTGAGAAGAGCCCAGCACCGGCATATCTGCAGGGTCCTTTCAGATGGCTGTAGAGAGCGATGAGGTCTCCCCTCAGCCTCCTCTTCCTCAAACTGAACAGCCTCAACTCTCTCCACCTCTCCTCAGAAGACTGCTTTTCCACATTCTTCTCCTGCTCGGGTTATTTCCAGAGCAGAATCGTTCTGTTTACCTGGCCAAACAGAGTACTTGTGTCAGCAGCACAAACCAAACCTGGCAGCTGCAAATAAAGTACAAGCTTGTCTTCTTCCTGCTTCAGAATGAAGAGTCCTTTACAGAGAGAAAGAGCCAAAAAGTTGGTGTTAGGGATTGTAAAGGCTGCTGCTTCTGTTGAGTTACCACAGAATCCCAGAACATTAGGGATTGGAAGGGACCTGAAAGATCACCCAGGCCAATCCCCCTGTCACAGCAGGATCCCCTAGATCCAGTCGTGCAGGAACAGGGCCAGGCAGGTTTGAAATGTCTCCAGAGAAGGAGACTCCACCGCGCCTTGGTCGACATTTCAAGAGGAAATGCTCTGTGCTGCTAAACCCCAGTGCTAACTGTACTGGGTTTTCTTCTCTCTGCTTGGGACAAGCCAGCAGTGAAGCCCGTGGGGATGGGACAGCGCTGCCTTGAAGAAGTGCTCTGCCTTTCCCCGATGTTGCTTTATCAGAGCTGAAATTTTGTTCTTGTTTGTTCTGAGATTAGCACAGTAAGAGGTGTAAAATCACCCGGAGCCAGAAGGCTGTGAAATTGGCTGAACGTTGAATAGATGGAGAATGTGCTTTGTGAGGAGAGTCGGCAGCAGGAGATGAGGAGTGCTGGAGAAATTCAAGCCATGAGGCTGGCTTCAAGCCTTGCTGTAAGCAAGCACTGCTTGCTCCTGCAGCGCTGCAGCTCCATTCGTGTTGGGAGTGTGAGCTGCGTGTTAGGGGTTGATTAAGTGGATGGAATGGGTTCAGCTTCATGGAAGAGCACTGGAGGAACCTACATGAAGCACAGGGGAGCCACAGTTCTGGAGAAAATGTTTTCAGGAGAAAGTTTTACCTCTCTGGCCCTTTTTATCTGCAAAGCTGTGGTAAACACAGGGACTAGGGGAGCTTGCAGCCCTTCAGCTAGGAAAGGTGGAACAAGAGTGTTATTTACACCACAGGGAGGATATCAGTACCTGAATGGAAGCAAACGCCCCTGTTGGCAGCTGAGCAAGAGAGCATCGTCACAGCTGTGATGGAGCAGGGCTTAAACAGGCAGAGAAACAGTGCTTCACCTGCAGTAATCTGCAAAATTAAAGACACAAGAACAAGAGGAGGAAGGAATCTGGTCTGTGTTACTAGGGATGATGAGAAATGACTAAGCAGGTTATCAGTGCAACCTTATGGTCACACTTGAAGAGGGGAGGTTGAGGCTGGGCATGAGGAACCAATTCTTTGCTGTGAAGGTGCTGAGATGCTGGAACAGGCTGCCCCAGGCAGTTGTGGCTGCCCCATCCACCTACCACAGCAGGATCCCCTAGATCCAGTCACACAGGAACAGCCCAGAAAGGTTTGAAATGTCTCCAGACAAGGAGACTCCACAACCCCCTGGGCAGCCACTGCCAGGGCTCTGGCACCCTCCCTGGGAACAAGGTCCTTCTCACATTGATGTGGAACCTGCTCTGCTCCAGCTCACACCCTCTGCCCCTTGTCCTGTCACTGGGTGCCCCTGAGCAGAGCCTGGCTCCACCCTCCTGACACCCACCCTTCACATAGTTATAATGGGGTCACCCCTCAGTCTCCCTTTTTCAAGCTGAAGCGACCCAGCTCCCTCAGCCTTTCCTCATCAGGGACATGCTCCACTCTGTCATCTTTGTGGCTCTGTGCTGGATTGTCTCCAGCAAAAGATCTAGTGAAGGTGCCCCTGCCTCTGCAGGGGGGTTGGAACTAGATGATCTTTAAGCTCCCTGCTAACCTTGGCCATTCTATGATTCTGAAAACACCAAGAAATGAGTGGTTTTCAAGCATCAAAACAAGAAGTTTGACTGAAAGAGCAGTGGATGTGTGAAAAGTCTCCCCGAAGGCAATTTGTCAGTGTCCCCATTGGAACAAATGAGACAGAAAAGGGCTTTTCAGGAAGGGAGAAAGCCCCAAACCCAATGAAAACCCCTAAAGCAGACTTCCAGCCCCCAGCAGTTTCAGATGAAAACATTTTTGCAGTCTGGCCTCTTAGACCCAGGAAGGCAAATAGAATTCAGACAGTGGTGGCCTCTGCCCCAACATCCTTTTTTTACTCTGAAGGTGAGAGGAGCAGGTTGTAAAGCAACAGCTGGAAATACAGGAAGAATAGAAGAAGATTTCACGTTCCAGATCACCAAGGCCAGGGAAATAGGGAAGTGCTGCACTACTGGAATAATTACCAGAAGTGAATAAGTTATCAATAGGGCAGTTTTAATTATCCAGACATCTGCTGAGCATCAAACACAGCGAACCATGGAGCACCAAGGGCTTTCTTTTAACTCTCTAGAAGATGTAATGAGTTAAGAAGAGCGAGCCAAGAGAAATGCTGTTTGGGTTCTGGCATGGGCTAATTGCCTGTCAGGCAACTAGTGATAGGAGAAGAGGGCAGGGCCTGAAGCTGCCAGGGGAGGGTTGGGTTGGGTGTCAGGAAGCCCTTCCTCACTGAAAGGGTGATCAGAGCCTGGACTGGGCTGCCCAGGGCAGTGGTGGAGTCCCCATCCCTGGAGGTGTTAGAGGCCAGCCTGGCGGTGTCCCTTAGTGCCCTGGTGTGGCCACTGTGGTGATGTGAGGTGCTGGGCTGGGCTGGCTGAGCTCAGAGGGATTTTCCAGCCTCAGTCATTCTGGGATTCTGTGGAAGAAGTTACCACCTTATTAGCTGAATTCAATGAGCTTTGACAGAGGTTTTGTCAGGGATTATTTGCATTCAGGTCGCTCTGGTGTTAGAAGAAGGTGCAGAGCCAGACTTAGGTGCACCATGTGTTATAGTGCGAGCTCACATCACAGAGCTGCTGATCTAAAAATGTTCTTTGCTCAAGCAAAAGAGGGACTTGAACCAAGTGCAATCATAGAATGGCCAAGGTTGGAAGGGACTGTAAAGATTGTCCAGTTCCAGCCCCACTGCACAGGCAGGGACACCTTCACTACAGCAGGTTGCTCAGGGGCCCAGACAACCTGCCCTTCAACACTGCCAGGGATGGGGCAGTCACAGCTGCCTGGGGCAGCCTGTTCCAGCATCTCCCCACCCTCACAGGAAAGCATTTCTGAACATGCTGTTGACTGAGCCTCTCCATGACAGAGCATGTCTGGTAGGTGGCCAGTCTTGCTTTCTTGTTCCATTTTCACAACAATATCCAAATAAGATTTAATTTCCTTCAAGCAAACCTTAGATTTGAAACCTCTGCATGTGCTGTGCAGTGGAACTGCCCTCCCTCTGAGCCCCTTTGTGCTGGACTTGGCACTTCTGGCAGACTAGTGAAGGCAGGCAGGTCTGAGGGCTGGTCACAGCCAAAGCCGTGGGATAAGCTCAGAACAACCTCCCTCCTGGAGTAAACGAGAATTCCTCCTTCTTACCAAGTAGATTCTGTGAAGAGCAGGGTCACTGGGGACAGATCATTGATGCAATAAGCTATCAGATTTTTCTCAATAGGAAGTTAGCCTGTAGGATTGCTTACTCTTGTCTTCAGTGACTCACAGAATCCCAGAACATTACGGGCTGGAAGGGACCTCCAAAGATCATCCAGTCCAGTCCCCCTAACACGGCAGGGTCCCCTACATCCAGTCACACAGGAATGTATCCGGGCAAGTTTTAATTGTCTCCAGAGAAAGAGACTCCACAACCCCCTGGGCAGCCCCTCACCATGAAGAAGGTCCTTCTCACGCTGATGTAGAACCTCCTCCTGCTGCCCCTTGTCCTGTCACTGGGTGCCCCTGAGCAGAGCCTGGCTCCATCCTCCTGACACCCACCTTTCACACATTGGCTCTTCTCCTGTTTTATCTTCTACATTTCCCTCTTCCTTAGGCTTCAGTTCTCTTTTCCTTTCTCAGCCTCTGCCAAAACACAAGCAATGAAAACAATTAGTAGAGCTTTTACATGACTAGGAGATCTCATCAGAGGACTGATGGAACAGCGTTGGTCATGTTCCCAGGAGATAGCTTCAGACTATTTGTAGCCCTGGGAAGATAATATTACATCAACTGACATTTAGTTCACTTTTTTTCTAGTTATTTTTGTAGTTCTGAGAGCAGAAGCTTATGATTTTTTTCTTCCTAGTTATTGACAGGCTGAAAGAGTTGAGGTTGTTCAGCCTGAAGAGAAGAAGACTCCAGGAGAACTTTATAGTGACCTTCCAACCCTTGAAAGGGGCTATCAGGAGGTTTGAGAAGACTGTTCAAGGGGCAGGGAATGATAGGACAAGGGGTCATGATTTGAGCTACAGACCCATAGAATGGCCCAGGTTGAAATGGACATCCTAAGGTCATCTAGTCCAACCCCCCTGCAGGGATCAGGGACACCCTCAACCTGATCAGTTTGCCCAGAGCCTTGTCCAGCCTCAGCTTCAAGATCTTTAGGGATGGGGCCTCAACTCCCTCCCTAGGCAACCTGTTCCAGTGTCTAACCACCCTCCAGCTAAAGAACTTCTTCCTAACAGCCCATTTCAATCTGCCCTTCTCTAATGTGAAACCACTGCCCCTCATCCTGTTACTGCAGGTCTTCATAAACAGCCCCCCTGCAGCCTTCTTGTAGCCCCCTTCAGGGACTGGAAGGTCGCTATCAGGCTTCTCCAGGCTGAACAACCCCTACTCTGTCAGCCCGTCCTCGTAGCAGAGGTGCTCCAGCCCCCTGATCATTTCTGTGGCCTCCTCTGGCCCCACTCCAGCACCATGTGCTTCCTGTTTGAAGCTGGAAAACGGTAGATTGAGGCTGGACAGGAGGAAAAAGTTCTTGAATCTGAGGGTGAGGGATCCCTGGAACAGGTTGCCTAGAGAGAGGATGGATGGCCCATCCCTGGAGCCATTCAGGGTCAGACTAGATGGGGCTGTGGGCATCCTGGTCTGGTGAGTGATGGCCCTCTTGGTGTAGGTCTGGATGGCCTTTGGAGGTGCCGTCCAACCCAGTGCAGCCCGTGGTTGCTTAGAGCTAAGTCCCGTTACTCCACAGAGCTCACATTCATCCGGGGCATGGCTGGGCCTTTGGTGCCAGGTTAGGTCTGCGGCTCACGCTGCTCCAAAGGGAAGCAGCAGGCTGGCTCTGTGGAGCAGGGCTGCAGAGGCCTAGCTGCTGGAGGACATCTGAAGGGAGTCGAGAATCCTGAGCCTTACGCGTGCTGCGAGCGTTTCCACTCAGCGCAGACGTCCTTCGCTCTTTTGCCACCTCTGAGCACCGGTACTGTCTCCGTGGTTTTAATTATTTCCTTGGGCTGGCACATGCCCACGCGGGTCGTGCCCACCCCACGCTCCCACTACAGTAACCAGCAAGCGAACATAAAGGAGCTGCTCCACACAGAGGGGCTTCTACAGATCAGGCAGCAACCTTCTGGATTAAACATGTTGTCTGAGGGTTCAAGGCTGGGGCACAGTGGCAGAGCTTGGTCTTGGCTCCTGTGGCCATCCTGCAGTCCAAGAAAGACAGCGTCCTGGCTTAAAGCATCTGAAAAGCTGCAGCTGGAAATGACTGTTGGTATCAGACCCCAGGGTGTTGGGAAGGGACAGGGTGACCAAGCATGTCATGTCTTAGTCTTGGTTGTACCTGTTTCTTCTCTTCCTCTCAGTCAGCAAACAACAAGCTACTCTTAAAAGTTGTAAGAGGTGCATTTAGCACCTAGCCAGCAGGAGAGAGAGAGGAGAGGTCCTCTCTCTGGGTCACCAAGTGCCCTGTTGAAGCTGTTTGGAGAAGCCAAGCTGATACTCCTCCACTTTTCTCATTGGGAACCTGCCCTTAAGATGCCCCCCTATTCCTGAAACACCAGCTCTTCCACGCGCACTGACCGAGCGCTCTCATTTCACCTGCTGTCTCCCTGCCGGGGGCTCGTCTTGTGGGGCAGGACCACCAGTCCCTGCGCACTGATGCTGACCAAAAGCTGATCAGCAGGCATTTCAGATGATTTCTTTAGCAGGAGAATAAACCAGCTCAACAAACCAACGCACTGAAGAAAAGGACAGCCAAGCCACCAGACACCCTGCTAACTCAGAGGGTATTTTTCTGTCCGTGCGGCACAAAACCTGCTGCATTTGGCTGGGCCTGTGCAGCCTCTGCGAGCAGGGGGAGCTCAGAGAGTTCTGTCTGCACTGCCTGGCCGGCTCCCACCCTCCGCACGCCGCAGCGGAGGAGCTGCGGGGAGCTTCGGCTCGAGGTTCAAAGTAGCTTTGGGTTCAAAGAGATGAGACTCCCACTGAGCTGCCAAGAATTTGCTCTTTCAGTAGCGGCAGCAGGGGTGAGGCCCCAGACAAGGAGGCCAAGATGCGCCTTCACCGAGGGCTCTCTGGACAATCTAATGAGCTTGCAGCACGTTGAAGCCCGTGTGAGAATCTTCAGCTGCTCTTGCTCCAACCAGCAGGCTCAGTAGTTGTGTAAAGAGCCACCTGTTTTATCTGCTGATGAACAAAACCACAGCCACTCACCGGGAGAGCGAGCGAGCGAGCTGTGTGCTGAGGCCGGATGGGCCCTGCGGCACCTGCCGTGGGCAGGAGGTTTTACATCCTCACCCCATTAACTTGTTATTTATCTCTACACCCAGCCCTCAGCCTGGACTGTGCTTTCCCCAGACCACAGCTCTGACCCGAGAGGGCCACACTTTGCAGCAGAGGCTTCTCTTTATCAGGAGAAGTGGGGGCTGGAGTTTGAGATCATTTCAGGTTTACAGGGGTAGTTAAGGGCTACCGTGTGTTGTCCTGATCCTTGGCGAGCCGAGTGAGGGGAGCGTAGGGCTGGGGCTGAGCAGAGAGCTTGGCCTGAGCAGTAACACACCTGTATGTCCTTTGTGGGGGGCATTGGAGCTGCACAGCCCTGCAGCACGCTGGGTGCTCTGCAGCCTGGCCCCTGCACCATGGCACGGGTGTAGAGGGTGCAAGGAGACCCTCCTGGACCCTCCCTCCACATTAAGCCACAATGAACAGAGCAACAGGCCAGCACTGTCATGATCAGGAGGGGTGTGTGGAGAGGTTGTGAAAGCGCAGGGCCGTGGAGAGCAGCATAAGGTGGGCGTGTGGGGATCTACCCGAGGATAAGCCTGAGTGACTCTGAGAAGGGCAGGGGGAACCCCCTGAATGCTTCCACATGTGCACGCACCCCCAAATCAGACTGCTTACACAGAATGAGAGAGGATTCTGCTGCAGAACCCCAGGGGGAAGAAACATGGTCAAACAACTTTGGAGGGAGACAAAAGGAGCCAGATCTGATGGTTGTGGAGGGAAACCTTCCCAATTCAACTCACAACCCCTGTGAAATGAATAAGACATGGCAAAGGCTGTTGTGGACTTACCTGCTGCCGGTCTCAGTGCCTGAGCATGGATGCAAGGTCCATGGCTGTGCGCAGTGCACACGTTCTCCTTAGTGCTGCCTGTGTCTCTGTAGAAGGTAGCTGCTGATTTCCCTCTTGGGATTCTCCCCCCAGGCCATGTTTGAGCTGGTCACTTCTGAAGCCTCCTATTACAAGAGTCTGAACCTGCTGGTGTCTCACTTCATGGAGAATGAGCGTCTGAAGAAGATCTTGCACCAGTCTGAGGCACACATCCTCTTCTCCAATGTCCTGGACGTCATGGCTGTCAGCGAGCGGTAAGGAAGCGGCTGCTGGATTTGTGTCCAGCTGGGCACCCTCACTGTAGCTCATCTCCTTTACAGAGGGATGCAGGAGCTGACAGTCCCTTACCACTGTCTCTTGAAGGAGCCTGTAGACATGTTCAGTGCTTTGAACCCCAAGGGCTTCTTCGGGTTATAGGTAATACGAGCTCTGGGTTTCTCATCTAGCTTCCTGTTGGACCTCGAGCAGCGGGTGGAGGAGAACATAGTGATCTCGGACGTGTGTGACATCGTCTACCAGCACACGGTGAATCACTTCTCTGTGTACATCACCTACGTCTCCAACCAGACCTACCAGGAGAGAGCTTACAAGCAGCTTCTGTAAGTTCCAGTGCTTGATGCTGAATTGGTGTGAAGGATTGGCATCCTGGCCTGTGTTAGAAACTGTGTCCCCAGCAGGAGGAGGGAGGGGATTGTTCCCTGTACTCAGCGCTGGGGAGGCTGCACCTTGAGTACTGGGACCAGTTTGGGGCATCTCAGTCCACGGGAGACACCGAGGGGCTGGAGCGAGGGCAGAGGAGGGCAGCGGACCTGGGGAAGGGCCTGAAGAATCAATGTGATGGGGAGAGATGGAGAGAGTTTGGGGAAGAGGAGGCTGAGGGGAGACCCCATCGCTCTCTACAACTACCTGAAAGGACCCTGCAGAGATGCTGGTGCTGGGCTCTGCTCACAGGTCATTGGTGACAGAAGCAGAGGGAAGGGCTTCCAGCTCCAGCAGGGGAGGATTAGAGAAATTCTTCCTGGAGAGAGTGGTCAGGGACTGGACTGGGCTGCCCAGGGTGGGGGTTGAGTCCCCATCCCTGGATGAGTTTCAGAGTCGCTTAGCTCTGGTTTAGGGGTGACCTTGTGGAGTAGGGTTGGGGGTTGGAGTCGATGATCCCAGGGGCCTTTTCCCACCCGAGTGATTCTGTGGTACTTGTACAGATCACGGATTTCACTGTCATTTCGATGTGTGAGACAAAGGGATTTCCCACTGGAGGAAGGAATGACCAGCACAGCCTGGTTTCCCACTCCGCTGATTTTCCGCCGCGCCTGCAAGAACAAAACACAGCTAACGGGTCTGCAGTCAGGGCGGCTGATGGGGGTGCAGGTAGCCTCTCGGTAGATTCGGAGCCAGCAGTTCCCAGCTGCTGCGGGAAATACTTGCCACAGGAGACGCACACACGCACGCGTGCAGTGGAAGTGTTTTAACCTACAGGCTGAGACCAGAGGCTGAAAGGCCAGGACTGCAGTGCACAGCTCTGGTGACAGGAAGAGCCACTGCTTTTCCCGAGCTCCTCAGCAAGACCTTCCCAAAGCTCAGCGTTACGATCTTCCGGAGCAACGACGTTTTCCTAAAGGGCAGAACCCACCGTCTTCCCTTCGCGTTCTGGTGTCGCGCACACAGACCTTACCTAGGCCTGAGAGTGTGACCCAGGGTGGTTTTGCAGTGGTTTTCAAGCTCAGCAAGTTCTTCTGGTCCAGTAGGGATTCTTTCATGCTGGCTCTTTGTTTTGAGTGCCCCGCAAGCTGGTCTTTGAGCAGGAGAATCAAGTTCTCGTTCGTGCAGCGCCCTGGATTCTTTTAGGACAGCCTGTTGCAGCGGCTGCGTCTCATTTCCTCCCCACAGCAGCAGCTGGTTCAGGGGAGAGTAACAAGGCCCAGTCCTTTCCTTTCTCTTCCAGGGGATCCTGCTGTGGCGGGGGGATCGGACTGGGTGATCTTTCAGGTCCCTCCCAATCCCTAATGTTCTGGGATTCAGCCTTGGAGATGCCACCTCAAGGGGCCTGTGTTGAACCTGGCCAGCTGCTCTCTCCGAAAGGCGGGTACAGCAGGGTTCCCCGCAGTCAGAGTTGAGCAATGTGGCTGCAGAATAGGTTGCCCAGAGCCATTAGCTAAGCGCTCAGAAGCGGAGCAGCAGCAGGCTGGATTCTTTAGCTTGAAAAGGACCTGTGGAGACAGAGATATTTCTAGATGCCCGTTCAGAGGGCAGCATTTTACTCGGCTGCGGGAGAGCACAAAGCCAGCTGCAAGGAGCAGACTCCCTTGCGCAGGCTCCCAGCTAGCACGGCATCTGAACCCGAGGCCCGAGGTGTCACCGTTCCCCCCACCTGGCCGTTCCCCAGAGGCAGGTCCGTTCTGCTGCGGCTCCGGCGGGGCACGCTGCCACACGGGAACAAAACGCCGCGGCTGCTCCGGGCTGCTGCGAGGCACACGCGCAGCAAAGACAGGGTTTGCACAGCTAGGGATCTGCTCCTCGCAGCCATGCGCTTTGTGCCTGCCAGGCTCTGGCATCCTAAGTCACCCTCGGGGCCCTGCAGCTGCCAGGAGCATTACAGAATCACTGAACGGGCCTGGTTGGAAAGGACCTCCCAGATCACCTAGTCCAACAATCCCCCTCCATCTCTGCCCTTGCAGCAGGGCCTGAAGCACCATGGCTACACGTTTCTTAAGTACCTCCAGGGGTGGTGGCTCAACCCCCTCCCTGGGAAGGCCCTTCCAGTGCCCAACCACTCTTCTTGTAAAGAATTTCTTCCTAAGATCCAACCCAAACCTCCCCTGCCTCAACTGCAGACCGTTGCCACTGGTTTGTCAGTAGTTACTAAGGAGAAGAGGCCAGCCCCCACCTCTCTACAACCTCCTTTCAGCTAGTTGCAGAGGGCAGTGAGGTCCCCCCTCAGCCTCTCCTCAGACGACTGGTTCTCCAGACCCCTCACGAGCTGGGCAGCTCTGCTCTGCGTTGTCAGGCTGGAGCAGCCAGGGCTGGAGGGGCTGCTCTGCAAACACCAGGAGGCCAGGCCCAGGCCCAGCCCTTGCCCTTCGCAGGCCAGCTCACGGTTTGTGTCCTCGGGCCAAGCCTGAGCTGTTCGTGGCTCGTTTGTTCTGAGGCCCGTGTGGAGTGCGCCTTGTCACCGCGCTGCACTGCGTGAAGCTGTATAATTATGCCTGTGACTCATGTCCTTGGACACACACCCCATTCACACACACCTACGCGCACAGCTCGCTGTGCTAACGCATGTGAGCGCTGCCCTGGCTATTTGTGCCCTCCCCCAGCACTGTAAATCCCTGTGGATTCAAGCTGAAACACACCTAGAAGCCTTCAGTCCCCCCCTGCCCTCCTCACTCTTGCTGGGAAAGGCCAGGCGAGATGCTGTCCCTGGGGCCGAGCTGCTTTTGGGCCAGCAGTCACACAGCAGAGTCTCACCTTCCCCGTCTCTCCTCTCAGCCAGGACAAGCCAGCTTTCCGGGAAGTGATCTCCCAGCTGGAGCTGGATCCCAAGTGCAAAGGCCTGTCCTTTTCTTCCTTCCTGATTCTGCCCTTTCAGAGGATCACTCGTCTCAAGCTGCTGGTGCAGGTAGAGGTTTTGCTCTTCTCTCTCCTTCTTGCGAAGGCGCTGAACCGCGTTTCAGCGGCTGAGAATGAGGCTTGGCCACAGCCACAGTCCATCCCAGAGCTGGATGAGCCTCTCCGCAGAGCACAGACATTCTCAGCACCATGGAGAAAAGATGTCAGCGGCCCAGAGCCCATCCGCAGTGCAGAGCGGCTGCAGGACGCGGAGCTGCTCCTCGGAGGATCCGTGTGACGTAGAGCGGGCCGCAGGCGCCTTCCTCCTGTGCTCTGTGTCCTGGAGGACGTGGCCTCTAGGCAAGAGGACGCAGCTCTTACCCACTGGGGTTACCAGCAGCACTGTCTGTTAGTGCCAGCTCCAACTACTTCTGTTTAGTCATTTATTCTCACGAAATGGCAGCCTGCCTGCTGGGTTTCCTTGAGACAGAAGGTCAGATGGGAACAGGTTTTAATGAGAGAGTGGAGCTGAGAGTCACTGTTCTCTCGTCACCTATCCTGCAATTAGGCTGATGGCCAGAAATACCCGAGCGGCTAGCAAAGCCCTTCCTGTGCTCTCAGACTGGGATCAGAGCTAACGCAGCCTTTCTGCCCCTTGCAGAATATTCTGAAGAAAGTGGAGGAGAAGTCTGACCGAGAAGCCAACGCCCTGGATGCCCATAAGGAGCTGGAAACAGTAAGTTCCAGTGAGCTAACCGAAAGCCATTAGGATTAACCCATCATGCTTCTCCCTGCCCAAGCCAAGCTGCCTACAAATCACCTTCACTCATGGAGCTACCCCTTCGAATCCTGACACGGTTACAGGAGTGTTTGTTCTTTGCTTAAGTCACCCTTCCTCTCAAAGGTGGAGCCAAGCTAAGCTAGCAGCACCAGGACCTCAGTGAGGAGGAATCCCCTGCTAACAACNCGCCTGTGTGTCTACTCTGGGAGGAAAGGGCAGAGGGAGTGTTTTCTCTTGGGATCCTGAGGAACACAAATGACTGTTGCAGATACCTGAAGGTGATGGATCCCACTGAGAAGTGTAATCAGCGGCACAGGCAGCAGAGCACAGCTGTGTCAGGCTTCCTCCTCCTCCTCCTCACACCTCTTCCCCTGACCCAGAATAACCGTTCTTAACGAAGCCCTCCAGCGTTCAGCCCTCTTCCCTGGAGCCGGGGGAGGCTGTGGCGCTCCGTTGTGCTACTTACCGCTGCGTACCGCTGTTTCCCAGGTAGGCTGTTCCTGACAGTCAGACGGGGCAGCTGCACCTCCAGGCTACGCTTCTGAGTGGTCTGGATGTAGCTGGCAGCTACGTGGGCTGTGGCAGAGCGTTTGAACCCTTCTCTGTCAGCAGCTTGGAGCAGCTCTTGCGTATCACAGTTCGATCGAAGGCCCCGTGTTTGAAAACTTCAGCTAGAACATTGGCCTGAGGGTAGGGTTGCAGCTTCTGACTGAAACCCTGGAACAAAGGTGGCTCCTGGGGTTGCCCTGAACTAGTCTGGGAGGTGCACGTACACTGCTGCGACCGTGGGGGAGAAAGACAGAGACCTTAGCGGTGCAGCCTGTTCTGCACCAGTGTGTGCCCAGTCCCTCATGGTGCGTCTGGTGGCCTGTTGCTTTTCCACTGGTCAGAGGCCCGAGGCAGGCTGTTCGTAGGCACACGACCAGAAGTGCTGATGGAGTGACGCCGGGCTTGTGTTTGCCTGGTTCGAGTTGCCCATGGCCGTGGCAGCTGTCAGCGGCTCGCGTTGCTCACGCGCTCCGTCACTCTCTTTGCATGCTGACTGGTCCACAGGCGGTCAAGGTGAGGTGCCTGGCGCAGGCGTCGCCGCAGAGATCGCCTGGTGCGTGGTTTCTCCTTGGCTCTCCTGTTTGAGTGGGAGGAGCTGACCACAGCTTCAGCTGGGGATGCTCTGATGGATTCTGAGCAGCACGAACAGAGCACAAAGTGGAGCTTGTTCTCCAGCACCGCTCTGCCTGGCCGGCCCTCAGGAGAGTCGCTCCTTATGAACAGGCAGTGGCATCTAGGTTACGGTCCCTGAAGCAGGGTGGTGCCGGCCCGCTGGTTGTGGTTTTTCAGTTGGAAGTTTGCACTGAGAACACAGCTGGGCTCTGTGTGGTCAGTGACGTTCTGTGGCCTCGGAGTCCGGCGCTGCTTGGCAGGACCACGGCGTTTGCGTCTTCAGAGCTAAGATCTCTCTGCTCCGTTGGTGCTGCTGGCCGTGTGCCTTGTTCCGAGTGCTGGGGACAAGAAAGAGGAGACATCTGGTGCGGCAGGACCGTGACAGCGAGCCCTTCCCTTGCTGTGCACCAGTGTAGCTCTGTCCTCCCTAGCTCAGTAGCTGGATGCAGCCACCTAACCCATCCTCTGGCAGCTACCAGCTGTAACATCTGAGCGCTGGGGGTCTGTCGGTTGGGTTGGGGCTTTGTTTTCCTGCCCCACCTCTTCTTCACGCGAACGCAGCGCTGACAGACGCGCTTTGCTGGGTGCCTGTTGCCTTGTCACAGCCAGGCCTGTCTGTGCCGCCCCGGTTCCTACTTCTTCCTGTCCCGCAGGTGGTGAAGGCGTGCAACGAGGGCGTCCGCAAGATGAGCCGAACGGAGCAGATGATCAGCATCCAGAAGAAGCTGGAGTTCAAGATCAAGGTGCGAGCACAGGCTGCTGCCTGCAAACCAACAGCGCCGGGCGCTGCGCGCGCACCCACGTGGCAGCAGCAACCCAGCTCCACTCCTAGCGAGCAGTCAGCACCCACTGGTCCACACCGACCCCTCCAGAGCCTTGGAACGTGACGCTGCGCGTGCGTGCGTCATCCCGTGCGGGCTGCAGCAGCGAGGCCAGTGCGGCGCCTGACGTGACCCGCTGGCATCCACCGCCCGTGCGCGGCCAGTAGCTCCTGCTCCAGGCGCCCGGTCCCGGCTCTTCCCTCTCATGTCGCGGCAGAGCACCTTCCCTGCTGTTACTTCCCTGCTGCTAAAGGCAGATGAGAGCCAAGAGCAGGACACTTTGAGGCTGGAAATGGCCAGAGGAAGCCTGTGTCGCTGTTTGAAACCATCCCTGTGATTATGCTCCGTGGCCAGGCTCTAACGACCGGCTGATCTGCTGCTTTGGCTTCGCCCACGGAGTGACCCAGTCAGTACTTACCAGTGCCCGACCAGACCGCAGCGGCGTGCCAGCGCTGCGTGTAGAGGCGCCCATTCTCCTCTTGCCTGCTCTGGGGAGATGCTCCTCAGGTTTATTTGCTTCATTAACTTGTAAGGGTTATTTTTAGCTTCCCAGCAGCTTTTAATGAACCTGGATAACCGCAGCAAAAAGCAGTCGAGAGCATTCGTCTGGGGAGCCACGCTGGGTGGGACAGACCCAGCCAGAGAGAACCGGGGTCTTGTTTCTGTAGCCAAAGGCCAAATACCTGTTTCTGAAGGTCATTCTCCCTGTCCAGAAAGGCTCAGCCTGGGTGATGTGTGTGGGACCTCCCAGGGTCAGAGCGGGCAGTGCAGGGTGTAGCCTGGCGTTCAAACCCAGCCCTTGGCGCTGCAGCATCCCCGTCCTCGAGTGTTTGCTCACCCTCAGGCCCCAGCTGTGTCCGTGGCCGAGCTCTGGCGCTCTGCGCGGGGCTGCGCTGTGGACGGCGGCGCGCACGGCCCTCTCTGCGCAGCTCTGCGACTCGTCTGCGGCCGCTGCCCTCCCTCTGCTTCGCCTGCAGCTTCCAGAGTCGCGGTGGCATTAGCCCGTGGTCTGTGCTGCTCTCCTGACCTCTGCTGTCTCTCCCTCACTCGCAGTCCGTGCCCATCATCTCTCACTCCCGCTGGCTGCTGAAGCAGGGGGAGCTGCAGCAAATGAACGGCCCGAAGACGTCGCGAACGCTTCGCACCAAGAAGCTCTTCAGAGAGATCTACTTGTTCCTTTTCAACGACCTGCTGGTAATTTGCCGGCAAATCCCCGGGTGAGTGCAGGGGTCGGGTCGCCGGTGACTTTGAGTCAGAGTTAGAATCACAGCATCGTTCAGGTTGGAAAAGACCCTCGGGGTGGTCGAGTCCAACTGTCAACCCTACTCCACAGGTTGTCCCCCAGCACCACATCTGAGTGACTTTTCAACACGTCCAGGGCAGCCCATTCTGTTGCCCCCTGGCTTTATCCCTACCCTATGCACAGGGTGGGCATCCTGGCCTGGCCTGTGCCTCCCCTGCAGCCATCCCCTTGCCTTAGTGGCCAGCTAGTGGTGGCAGAGCTCCTCCAGCTGAACAGCTGTGGCAGACAGGACTCCCACAGGCCCCGCGTCAGCCCTCCCAGCAGGGTGAGCCAGCACACACCCCCCCCAGTCACAGGAGCTGGGGAGCTGACCCTAGAGACGTGGCTCCCTGTCAGGAGGTGAAGTCTGACTCCCCTCTGCCTGCTCAGGTCAGCTCCCCAGACAGCTGGCTAGGAAGTCTGAGCCCAGGGAGGGGGACGGGTTGTGGCCCGAGGCTAGTGGCCGCACTTGACACGGTGCAACGCGCCCCGGGGGAGGCCAGGCCGCGCTCGGGGCGCAAGTTGTGCAACGCCGGCGAAGCAGAACCGCACAAACAGGCGGGTCCCCAGAACAGCAGGTTCTTTGTCGCTGGACTCACCGGTGGGGAGCATCTCGCCAGCCCAGCGTCTCCAGCGAAGGTGTCGCCGCAGCGTCTGCGCTGCCTGGAAATGTTTTGCCTCTGTGGCAGCTCGTGTGCAGCAGACAGAGGCATCTCACAGCTGGGAATGAATTCAGCCTCACGGCGCCCTTGGAGGGAGCCCTGCCCGTGTTCGGTGCCCGAGGCGGGGCGAGGAGAGGGCTTCTTGTGGTTTCTGGCTGCAGTGGGTTTGTGCAGCCGGCCGCTCATCCCCGTTCTTCCTCCTGCCGTGGTCTGAGTGGCTGAAGGCAAAGTGTCCCGGGATGACTGCAGTTGTTCCTAATCTCCTCTCTCTGACCTCTCCCAGGGACAAGTACCAAGTGTTTGACTCGGCTCCCCGGGGACTTCTTCGCGTAGAGGAGCTAGAAGACCAGGGGCAGAGCTTGGCCAACGTCTTCATCCTGAGGCTGCTGGAGAACGCGGATGACCGGGAGGCCAGCTACATGCTGAAGGCATCATCCCAGTGAGTACGAGGGTCGGCCCACCAGCACCCGTGCGTGAGGCTCAGCTCTCAGACTTAGTGGGACTTAGCAGCTGAGCTGGCCTGGCCTGGCTCTCCTGAGGGGGTCCCCAGTCTCTTCTGCCCGAAGGCTCTCGTGCCTGAAGGAGCTTTCTCTGCCCTCCGGTGTGTTTGTCGCAGCTGGGGTGGGACATGAGTGGGCTCCATGCACTCTGGGACGGAGTCAGAGATCAGCCCTGGCGCAGGACCCAAAGTGCCTGACAGCCCCCAGCAAGTTCAGAAGGTCAAAGGGAGGAGGACAGACGATGAGCAGACTCCTGAGGCTCTCCCACAGGGGTCCGCGCTGTGCTCAGCAGTGAGCAGAGGGGCTCCTGCTCACAGGCAAAGCTGAAGAGGCCCCTTCCTCAGCACCTTCCGCAGCTGGTGCTGATCTTGCACAGTCCTGCTGCTCGGGGCCTCCTGCAGACAACTTTTCTTGGCCCACTGGTTTTTGCACTTCAGGCTGGGCGAGTGACTGAACCACACTGACGCGGAGCTGTTTGCCCTGGAGGTCAGGGCACAGCTTCCTCATCCACCCAGGCCTTGCCAGGCCCCTGTTGTCACAGACTCACAGAACACTAGGGACTGGAAGGGCCCTAAAAAGATCATCCAGTCCCCTCCCCCTGCCACAGCAGGATCCCCTGGGTCCAGTCACACAAGAACACGTTCAGGTGGGTTTGAAATGCCTCCAGAGAAGACATTTAAATGTCTCCAGAGAAGACTCTGTAACCCCTCTGGGCACCCTCACTGGGAACAAGGTCCTTCTCACACTGATGGGGAACCTCCTCTGTCCCAGCTCGCACCCACTGCCCCTTGTCCTGTCACTGGGTGCCCCTGAGCAGAGCCTGGCTCCATCCTCCTCACACCCACCCTTCACATCTTGATCAACATCCATGGGGTCACCCCTCAGGCTCCTTTTTCCCAGCTCCCTCAGCCTCTCCTCAGCAGGGAGATGCTCCCCTCCCTCCATCACCCCTGTGGCTCTGCTCTGGGCTCTCTCCAGCAGCTCTGTGTCCTTCTGGAGCTGAGGGGCCCTGAACCAGACACAAGATCCCAGCTGTGGTCTCAGCAGGGCAGCACAGATGGGGAGGAGAACCTCCCTCCATCTACTAACCACCTGCCTTCTGATCCACCCCAGGATGCCACTGGCCTTCTTGGCCACCAGGGTCCATTGCTGGCTCCCGGTGAGCTCAGTGCTCTTACGGGTGTAGATGCCCCACGTGTTAAAGAGCTGCTGGAGGCCCCGTGCACCCCCAGCTCGGTGGCACTTCGCTGTCGGGGGGCCGGTGCTCACCGTCCCTTAGCCGACGCCAGCCCCAGCGCAGGAGCACAGCCCCTTCTCCCCTGACGGGCGGCGGGAGCAAGCAGAGCTGTCGGTCCCCTTACGCAGGGCGAGCGCGCGCCTGGCGCCCGCGAGGCTTCGCTGTGCGAGAGCGATGAACCAGGCCAGGGTCTGCGGCAGCTCGGGGAGGCAGCTGCGGGTCTGGGCTCCTGCGTCCGGCCCCGTTGTCTCGGTGGCCGCAGGGTGTGACGTCAGAGCCGTGGGGAAGATGGGTCAGTGCTGGGCACGGACTGGAAAAGCAGAGGATGAGAAGGGAGAAGTGGGTGACAAACAGAGATGGCCGCGTCTGTTCCGCAGCTCTTGCGGCATTGCCGGGCTCCGAGTCCATATGGCCATGGCCACCTGCTTGGTGACAGCCCACAGCTGAGGCCCTGGGTGGTTCTGCCGAGAGCTGGCAGCGCGTCTGGACTCGGCTGGTCGCAGGGGCGGAACTGGAGCACAGGCTGAGAGGGGCGGGGGGCTACGGGTGGGAGCCCCACGAGCCCAGCCAGCAGACAGGGCCACGAGCCTGGCAAGGGCCTTGGGCTGCCCCTCAGTGCACAGGGCCCTCCTGCACGTCTTCACCGTGCGAGGGGCTGCGCTTGGCCTGCAGCTGCAGGGGCTTCGCTGGTCTGTGGTGTCACACTTCAGCCCTGGAGCACAAGGTGTTCCCAGCCCCGCGGAGCAGCCTGCCTGCACTTCTTCCCGTCTCCCTGTTCGGGCTCTCTCCTCCCAGAAGACGCTCCAGGGGCTCCAGACACGTGTCAGGTTCAGGCTTTCCAACTGCCATCTCAGGGGGTAGGATGTTGTGGCTCCCCTGGGGCCAAGAGCAGAGCTGGTCCTCCAGGCAGAGCTGGAGCCTGTGAGGGTGAACTGCCCCGTTTCCAAGTGGGGCTGATGGTGGCCTCGAGGGAGCACCAGGCTGGAGGCTTCTCCCGCCCCAGGAGATCTTCACCTCCTGCTGCAGGCCACCCAGACTCCGCACAGCAGCGTGCTGCTTGTGGGGCACAGCCAGCCCGGTGGCCCCGCAGCGAGCCAGGCCCTGCCGGTGTGCGCACGAGAGGGGCTGGGCAGGCAGGAGGAGCCCGTGCCGGGAGCCGCTGGGGACCTGGGCCTGGCTGGACGGGAGAGCTGGGCTCCCTCCCGCCGACGTCTGCCTGTCTCCCCGTCCAGGAGTGAAATGAAGCGCTGGATGATTTCTCTGGCCCCGAACCGGAGGACCAAGTTTGTTTCCTTCACGTCCAGGCTCGTTGGTAAGAGGCGCGGCACGGGAGCCGGGAGCCCTTCGCCCCAACCCCGGGGCACCCTCTGCTCTGGTCTCAGTCCAGCCCCCGGCCGAAGCGGAACCCTTTCCTGGGCTGCCCCTGCCCATCGATACCAGTCGCTCCCTGAGCCTGGCCCCGGGCACCAGCCCTCTCACCCCAGCTGCTGCCAGGCGGCACTTGGGACACCTGCTCCCTTCCCCACAGCAGTGGTCACCTGGCCCTTGTGGCTACCCCTGGCCCTCCTCAGGGTTTTGTACCAGACCAGAGGGAAGCTCTCACACTGCTGCCCCGACCAGGCAGAGCTGCTTTCATCCCAGCCCCCCGGCTGTCGCTCTGTTCCCCGACAGACTGCCCGCAGATCCAGTGCGTCCACCCCTACATCGCCCAGGAGCCGGACGAGCTGTCCCTGGAGCTGGCCGACGTCCTCAACATCCTGGACAAGACGGACGACGGTAACGGGATGGAGCTGCGCCGGGTGTCTCTGGCGGGTGGGGACGGGGTTTGCCCTTCAGCCAGGGAGAGACTCCGGTGTCAGCAGAGGGGGGACGTCCCTGACTCCTCCGAACGCTCAGCCAGCCCGGGGTGCCCTGAGCTGTGGCAGGGCTGGCACTGCCCCCCCGGACGGAACCCAGAGCTGTTCCTACCTTGGTGCTTCGCAGCCGCCCAGTCTCTGGGGCACTCTTGGTCGCGGTGGGTCTCTGCTGGGGACCGCTCCTGTGGCATCGGGGCAGGGGAGGGCACTCGGTCACGGCAGCAGCGGTGTTCTGCCGGCACCCCTTGAGCCAGCTGGGCCAACACGGCGCTGCTCAGGCGAGCTGGCCCCTTGGCCAGGCTGTGCAGAGTGGCCTCTGAACGCTGTGTCTGTGACTTGGTCTGGGTGATCCTGCTGTGGCAGGGGGATTGGACCGGATGGTCTTTCCAGGTCCCTTCCACTCTCTGGTGGTTCTAGGATTCTGCAGCGCGCTTCCCAGCTCAGGACCTTCTCCGTTCACACCCCTGTCTGTCTCCACCCAGGCTGGATATTTGGGGAGCGTCTTCACGACCAAGAGAGGGGCTGGTTCCCCAGTTCTATTGGGGAGGAGATCCTGAACCCCAAGATCCGAGCCCAGAACCTGAAGGAGTGTATCCGGGTGCACAAGTCGGACGACAGTCAGCGGAGGAAACTGGGCAGCAGGAACCGCCAGTGACGGCTGGTGCCCCGGAGCGTCTGGGAGAGCAGCGGAGGACAGGGGTTGCCATCCCCGGTGCAGGACAGGGGGTGCCGGACCGGGCACGTGAACCCCTGAGCAAACAGACTCCCTGCAGCGCCGCTCTCTCCTGGGGAGCAGGGCTCTGAACTGGCTACAGTGCCCGCGCGCCAGGCGTCCTGTACAGCCCCAGAGAACTCGAGAGCCAAACGGACAGAGCCCAGAGGCCACCAGCTGCTGATCCCGGCCCATCAGGGCTGGCTCGGGCTGCGTGGGCAAGGCCACAGCCGTGACCAAGCCGCTGGCATCACCCTGCTGGAGCATTTGCAGCTCGTTGCGACCTTTGGGGCCCTCCTACAGCAACGTCTTACAGGGGCAGAAGCTGGAGCAGAGGAGCTCGGCCACTGCCTCTCGCACAGCGGGCTGGGACAACACCCAGCAGCTGCACCTTCCCAGCCTCGCGGGGAAGCGGCTCAGCCCACTCCCACGGGCAGGCTGCTCCCAGCCAAACCCTCCGAAACGCTCCGTACCCAGCGCGGCTCCACCAGCAGCCCAGCCTCACCGGGCCTGCTGGATGGCCTGGAGGCACGCGAGCGCCTGCCCGCGGCTCACCTCCTCTGCCACAGCCAGCGCCCCCGCGTCGGGCCGCTGCCAAAGCCTGGCACCTCGCACCCGCTGCGGGCAGGGCAGGGCGGCTGTGCCAGCACCTCCACGGGAGCGCCAGGAGAGCCGGCTGCTGCACAGCGAGTGAGCCGTGGTGGGGGCGCCCGGCGAGAGCTGCCTGCATGCTTGTAACCCACCGCCCACCCTCTCCCTGTACAGCCCCTCGCCGTGCGCATCCACAACCCGAGAGCCGGGCGACCGCCTTCGCTCCCTCGGCCGCGGCACTGAGCATCGCATGGAGCCCAGGGCGCCGCAGCCACACCGGCCAGGGCACGGACCTGCCGCGGCCACCGGTAGCTGAACAGCTGCACTCCGCACGGTCCCGCTCGGCTGCAGCCAGGGGCCTCTCAGCCACAGGCTGGTCCCAGGGGCCTGGGGGAACCCAGTTAGTTGGCACCTTCCCGTAACACCCCGAGGGAGTCTGCCAGGGCACTGGCATCGCTCGACGGGACTGGGAGCAGCTGCCTGATGACGGAGTCGCACCCCAGCCACACACGGAGCAGAGGAGCTCTGCTGACAGGAGTGAGGGGACGAAAGGGGACACGGGGGCTCTGGAGCTGCTGGGGGCTGTCTGCAGGGTTGGCCCAACCCACCCTGCACTGGACCGGAGGGAGCCGGAGCAGCGAAGGGACAGCAGAGGGTTCCCCTCCCAGGGCCAGCTCAGTGCCACCACGTTGCCAAGAGCCAGCAGGGCTTCGCCTGCCCCTGCCACCTGTTTCACCTCAACAGAGGGTCCCGGCAGCTCAAAGCAGCCACAGGCTCTCGGGCAATTAGGAGCCAGGAAGGGGCCACAGCCTCTGGCCTGATGCTTTGAGCGCGTTCAGTAGGAACCCGTCAGATCTCCCCAGGAGCCCCCACTGCTTGATAAGAACCAGGGTCCAGGTCCTGCAGCAGCCAGAGGTTTTCTGCAGCAAAACCCAGAGAAGCCCCAGCTGTGGAAAACCCGGCGTCTTACCTGAGACATCGTCGCACCCCAGGTCCTCCAGCTTCACAGACCGGAGACAACCCCGCCGGCTGTGCAGAAACGGCCCTCAGGAGCAGCTCCCTGCCCACGGGGAGGCTGCCCCAGGCTCCCCAGCTCCTCACTGCACTTCCAGGGGTGGGGCAGAGAGGGCCCAGCTTTGCCGCTCCCAGTCCCGCAGCCCCCCGCCAGCCCCTCCTGCTCTGTTGTGATGTGTTGGGACTCCCTGGCCCCTGGCAGTGCCATTTTCGGGCACCGCGTGAACCCCGGTGCTCGGGCCCCCAGTGCTCAGCCCCAGCCCCCTGCACGCTCCCTTCCAGTGGTCTCCAGTGTTGTACAGGGCCAGGCCTGGGGCCACAAACACGGGCTGGAGCCCCCGGCCCCCCACCAGGCTGCCTCAGCGAACTGAGGGGAACTTGTCGTCGTCTCGTTTTCCCGTGTGAGAAAATACAGCTGAGCCAGCGCCAACGCAAGCGCCTCTGTCTGCTTCCTGCCCCCGGCGGCGGCCACCCGCTTCCCCCGGCGCCCGCGGGGTGACTGGTGCAGGGAAACGGGCTCAGAGGGAGGGGGCAGGTGGGGCTGGGCACGACCACAGGATGGGGCGACACCGGGGAGTGTCGGGGCGGTTACCTGCGATGAGACAACAGCCCTTCGGAGAAAAGCAGGGCAGGGGGATGCTCAACACCACTGCCACCACCCAGGTGAGACCCTGCCAGCTCAGGGCCACTCTCTTCTGCCCCCGGGCTCTCCCCACAGCGGCAGGGTCTGCGGGCACCTGGGAGCAGAGAGCTGGAGCGGCCTTGGCCGCGGCCGCAGCGGCGCTTCTCGCCAGGCGGAGCGGGCAGGAGACAGGCTGGTTGGTACAGAAACGGCTTTTATTGAGCTCAGGAGGCCGAGAACTTCCTCAGTGTGATGACGACCAGGGCCACGAGCACAGACGTGCCCAGGAGGGAGGCGATGACGATGGCACCGATAGCTCCGGGCCCCAGGGAGCCTGCGGGGACAGGGAAAAGGTGGCGTGAGGCTGGCAGAGCCGGCGGGTCCCACGTGGGAAGAGCTCTGGGCCCTCACATCCCGCCACTGGGCCGCACTCCGGCCCCGGAGCGCTCTGCACTGGCCCCAGTGTCCCCGCTCAGCCAAGGCCGGGGGCTGTGCCCCAGCAGCACCGCAGGGCAGTCCCCCAGCTCTTCCCCTCTGCCCAGCTCTGCGGCAGGGAAGAGGCCGCCTCTCACGGCGCAGACCCCTCAAGGAGGGAACGGGCCCACCCAAAGCAAACCCCCAGCAGGGATGGCCCGAGGCCGCAGCCGCAGGACCGACCCGCGGCCACCTACCATCCCCAGCGTCCAGCCGGTGCAGGTGGGTGGTGTCCTCGGGCTCCAGCTCGGACGTGAACGGGGGGAAGGCAGTGGCCTCCGAAAGCCGGGCTGTGGTGGTGGCAGCGTCGAAGGGGCCAGCGCCGGAGGGCAGCTCGGGGGGCTCGTTCCAGAGGGTGGGGACTGGGCCCTGCGGGTACTCTGCTGGGAGACAAGCAGCCGCGGTCACTCGGGCATAGAGCTGGTCCTGGGGCCGGTGGCGGCAGCAGCTCAGCTGCCTGCCCAGTGCCCTGGGGCGGACGGAGGGCGGCCCAAGGGAGCCAGAGCTCCCCTCCAGGAGGGCACCACCCAGGCAGAGCCCCAACACCACAGGCAGTGCCCACGGGTTGAGCACACACCGCCGCAGGCTGCTGCGGGACCCGGAGCACACACAGCACCCACGGGACAGCGGGGAGCTGCCCCAACCTCGGGCTGGCTCTGTGGGCCCTGCACCAGGCAGAGGCCAAATTCACAGCGTCCCAGGGCCTCTCCGTCCTGCACCACCTGCCACCGGGGCCACGGGTGACAGAGGTGGGGGCTCTGCGCAGGACCCTGCTCCCCCAGAGAGGAGCCCCAGAGCCCTGCAGCCCCTCCCCGCTGGGGAGATGAAAGCCTGGCCGGGCACTGCTTGATGTCACCATCCACCTCCTGTTATTTCTTCTTGCTGTGGGGCCGGCAGAGCCCTCCCTGTCTGTGTGTGGCTGCGCCCAGCGCTCCCAGTCAATGCCCAGCTTGTTCAGCGGGCCCCGGCGGGAGCCGGAGACATTCCACAGCTCCCTGCCGAAACCACCGGGAATGTTGCGCCGGGATGGGGAGGGAAACACGGGGAGAGGGGAGGAAAGCCAAGAGCCCCAGGGCCCACCCGAACGACTGGCACCAGGGTTACGGGGCTGCGGCACCAGCAGCGGGGCAGGGAGCTTGGCTCTGCAAAGAGGCGCCACCGCTTCTGAAGCGGCAAAACTCCTCTGCTGCCGGCGCAGACCCGCCGCCAGGACTCACCACGGGCTCAGAGAGCAGCTTCCGCCGTCCCCAGAGCCACTCCAGGCTGCCTGCGGACAGGACCACAACAGGGTTCTAGAGCAGCTTTGGAAAGACCCTTCCAGAGCCACAAAAGCTGCAGGAGTTCAGGGAGGCAGCTGCCCGGCCGCCTCCAGCACAACGAGCAGTGACGGAGGCCAACGAGGCTTTGGCCAGCGACTCTGGCAGCAGAGGTGAACACCGAGTCCTCACACACCCTCCAGAGGAGGACTCTCAGCTCCCTGGTACCAGCAGACCCGAGGCTCCTGCTCCTGGGGACAGCAGAGCTCAGCCCGCAGAGCTGGAGACTCTCCACCCCACACAGAGGTTCCTCCAGCAGGGGCCATCTCCGGGGGCCTCTCCTCGACAAACTCCTCAGGGTAGCTGCCCCGGGACGGGTCAGGAGGGAAGAGAGAGTTAAGGGGTGAATGCGGCTAGAACAGCAGCTGGGGCTGGGGAGACCAAGCGTCACACAGAACCCCAGAGGATCAGGGATGGGAGGGGACCTCCAAAGGTCACCCAGCCCCACCCCCCAGATCCAGTCACACAGGGACACGGCCAGGCGGGTAAGCCGGGGCTTACTGCTTCCTCCTCTGTCCCTGCACCTCGATGCTGCCGGTGCAGCTCCTGGGAGCCCTGCAGCAGGTAACGGGGCCGGGGTAGACAAAACCAGATCAAGCAGCACCCCTGACGAAGGTTGCCAGCAGGCACCGGGAAGCACCTGCTTGGCACCGGCACGTCCTCTGTCCAAGCCGGGCCGCTGCCTCTCCCTCCTCAGCTCACAGCTGGGTGTCCCCACACACCTGCGCTCCCGCCGGCCCAAGGAGCCCTGGCAGCTGTCCCCAGGCCCAGCGGGTTCCTTCGACGCCCAGAGCAGCCGCGGCTGCCCCCTCTGCAGTGCCCCGGCCGGCTGCGAGCGGAGCAGCATTAGAACTCCCCTTCCAGTCTCGCGGGGAGGACAGAGAGGGCGGCAGGTGCCACGAGCATCAGAGACACTGTTCAGTGAGGTCTCGTGCGTCTCCAAGTGAGACACGAGGGCTTCTTCCAGTCGCCTGCTGGACACGTGCACTGGATGGACAGCTGGGGGACGAGAAGCAGGAGTGGGCTAAGAAGTCTGCTGGTTGCTCCTCAGTCAATCTGGGGAGAGACTCCCACCTTCTCCAGTCACAGAACCCTCTCCAGACCATCCAGGAACCTGGACTAGCTGGGCAAGAAGCCAGATGAGAGCAACTTGCCCAGAGAAGGAAGCAGGAGCCCAGAAGTGCTCCAGCAGCTACATCCAGGCGGGACCCAGCACTTTGCTCACTGGGCTCAAGCACTGGCCCGAGGGATAGCCAGCAGCTCCGAGTTGCCACTGTCGGGGCCAAACCCAGGGAGGATGGGAGGACTCGCTCTGGACCCTGGGTCCCCGCGGCCCAGGACCCGCTGCAGACTCCGGCAAGGCAGCCGGTGCTGGAGGGGCTCTGCCGTGAGGAGCTGAGGCAGGAGGGCAGGCGCTGGGTGAACTCTAAGGCCAGCAGCGCTCTGTCCAGCCCCAGGTAGCCCCAGCGGGCACCGGGCCAGGGCAGGGATGAAAAGAGGCCTTCAGAGGGAGCACAAAGGGCAGCCTGTGGCGCGCGAGCGCCCGGAGCCCGAGCGCGGAGCAGGGCTGCGGTTCTGATGGGCGTTAAACCAGCTTGTTTACTGCCAGGCAGGGCCGCGCGCGTCCGCAGCCACTGCAGAGGGCCGAGAGCCCTTCTCTGCTCCGGCTACACGGGGCAGGAGGCTTCCCCTCTGGGGGTGCAGAGCAGAAAGTCCCACTGAGCCCCCCCGGGCACCCCGAGCTGGGGGCAGGTAACTCTCTGCTCCCAAGGCAGCGCGAAGCCACCAGTGCGAAGCCAGGTGGGGACTGTTGGGGCCAGTTCCGTCACGTCCTGCTCCCAAAGGGCAGGGAAGAGCAGCCCTCCCCAGGGGCCCCCGCGACGCTGCAGGGAAAGCGCAGAGCTGCCGGCACCCAGGACCGCACCCTGCACGAGGGCAGCTCCCCCAGCGCAGGCACCGACGGACACTGGAGCAGAGCTGGGAGGCAGCGACAGGCGCCAGCTGAGAGCAGGGGCGCAGGAGCCCGGCCAAGGCAGGGCCAGAGCCAACAGGCACGGACCCCAGAGCTCTAGGGATGGGGAGGGACCTCGAAACATCACCCAGTCCATCCCCCTGACACAGCAGGATCCCCTAGATCCAGTTGCACAGGAACATGGCCAGGAGGGTCTGAAACGTCTCCAGAGAAGGAGACTCCACAACCCCCCTGGGCAGCCCCTGCCAGGGCTCTGCCACCCTCCCTGGGAACAAGGTCCTTCTCACACTGATGTGGAACCTCCTCTGCTCCAGCTCACACCCACTGCCCCTTGTCCTGTCACTGGGTGCCCCTGAGCAGAGCCTGGCTCCATCCTCCTCACACCCACCCTTCACATCTTGATCAACACCCATGGGGTCACCCCTCAGGCTCCTTTTTCCCAGCTCCAGAGCCCCAGCTCCCTCAGCCTCTCCTCAGCAGGGAGATGCTCCCCTCCCTCCACCATCCCTGTGGCTCTGCGCTGGGCTGTCTCCAGCAGCTCCGTGTCCTGGAGCTGAGGGGCCAGCACTGGACACAAGTTCCCAGCTGTGGTCTCAGCAGGGCAGAGCAAAGGGGGAGGAGAACCTCTGTCTCCTCACCACCACCGTTCCGATCCACCCCAGGACGCCAGTGGCCTTGCTGGCCACCAGGGCCCGTCACTGGCTCCTGGCCGTCCCAGTACAAGACATCCTGGCTCTGAGAAGCAGCAGAATGAACTGGGAGCCCACTGCTCCCTGCAGGGCCGAACACTGCTCACACTGACGCAAAGACCTCACCTGGTCAGGGGAAGAGCTGCTGGGAGCCTACGAGCTGGAGCTGTGCTGAGGCAGCCGACAGTGCCCGACCAAACGTCGGGGCTCAAGGGCTGAGGAGGAGAGCAGCTGTCTGGGGGCTTCTCAGCAGAAGGTCCCCTGTCCTACCTCCCGTGGGAGAGTCTGCGGAGGAAACCAGTCACCCTGCTCTTGCACCCCGGGACGGGCACCCAGCTGGGTGCAAGGTGGAGTCCCCCCGTGAGAAACCTCCCTTCAAGACAAACAGTCCTGTCTGCTGGACACTGGGCAGGGCCTCCCTGCTGGGCAAGATGCTCCCAACACACCGGGGGGAGCTGGGGTTTAGCTGGGCTCCAGGGCTCACACGGCACGAGAGGAATCCAGGAGGACAAGTGCCCAGGGGGGTTGTGGAGTCTCCTCCTCTGGAGATGTTTCAGACCCTCCTGGCCCTGTTCCTGTGTGACTGGACCTAGGGGACCCTGCTGTGGCAGGGGGATGGGCTGGGTGACCCTCCGAGGTCCCTTCCAACCCCTAATGGTCTGCGAGTCTGTCCCATCCCCACCGCCCGGCTGAACTCGAGGCAGGGCCACGCACCCCGTCCCAGCAGTGCCGCTGCCTCGGCGCAGCCAGCTCCTGGCAGACCAGGTTCGACGCAGAGCTCGGCTTCTGACCAGCTGGGTGTTCTCAGACACTTGGACAGTTCACAGAGCCCCAGAGCATTAAGGATCGGAAGGGACCTCGGGAGACCATCCGGTCCCGTCCCCCGGCCACAGCAGGATCCCCTAGATCCAGTCGCAGAGCCCCGGAGCATCAGGAGTCGGAAGGGCCAGTGTCACGCAGGCGACAGCCAGACGAACACACTCCCTCTCTCGACTGGAGCTTCTTCCAGCCACGAGGAGCTGGTAGCCCATCAGCCGCCAAGCTCACTCCTCCTCACCCCCCGGCCGCCGGCCTTGGCCAGCACAGCGCGCTCCTCACCTGCGAGCACGGCGGGGGCCGGGACGGCGCAGAGCGCCAGCAGCAGCAGGCGAAGGGCTCCGCGGCGGGGCATGGCCTCCCTCGGGCAGAGCGCTGGCAAGGGCTCCGCAGCCTCTCCCACGTCCCAGACTACCTGGGGACGTCGCTGCAGGAACGAGAACGTTGGCCCCAGATCTCCTCCTCCTCCTCCTCCTCCTCCTCCGCAGTGAGAGGACAGAGGGAGTGCAGAGCCCAGCAGAGAGCCGCCGGCTGGGACCGCGCAGCACACACCTCCTCCTGAGGGCAGCTCCACCCTCTCCAGCTGGTGCCTAACACCCCAGAGCTGTTAGCAGCCCTCACCCTGCCAGGCCAGTGGATGCAAGCGAGCAGAGCAGGCGTGGGCCAGCCCGTCCCAGAGGACACCAGGATGCTCCTGGATCCCGTCCCTCCGGCACGGGCGCCAACACTGGAGCCGCCAGGACAGCCAACCCCAGAGCCGACGGAGCACACGAGGGCTCCGCTCTCCGCCCGGAGCGCGGCCCAGAACAAGGGTCTCGATCTTCCGAGGCTGAGACGCGCTGAGGCGGAGCCAGAGCGGCTCCTCGGCACCGCTGTTGTCCCTCCGGGCGCAGGGCTTACCCACGGGCCTGGACGAGGAGCCGCCCGGCCTGGCCAGTCCTCCAGGAGAGGCGCCTTCGCCGGGGAAGCGGCACAGACGCTGCCTCACGCTGCGGGGCTCCCGGCCACTGCGCTTGGGAAAGGCTTGCCACAGAGGCCACTGAGGCTCCGGACCGCAAGGCTGTGGAGAGAAGGAAGCGTGTGACAAGGGGACCGCCCGGGCACCGCTCCGGCAGAGGCTGGTACGAGGACGAAGCGCTCGACCCTCTCTGTTCAGAGCAGCAGAGGACACAAACAGCCCCAGCGTCAGCCCTTCCCGCTCCACAGACTGACAGAAGCCGCTCGGCTTTCGAACTCGGAGCTCTCTGCTGTCTGCCCGGCGCTGACGGGCCGCTCGGCGTCCCCTCAAGAGCGCTCTGCTGGCTGCGGCCCTCACGAGGCGCCTGGCCGGGAGAAGCAGAGGGGGCTCGGCGCTGGCCCCGCAGCAAAGACGTTAGTTACCTGGTGCAAAGAGAGCTCCGTCCCCTCTGGCAGCAAGCGGGCAGCTCGGACCCAACCCGTCGGCCTCCTGGGTCCGCACTCGGTCCACAGAGGAGCTGCAAGGACATTAAAACAGCATCAGCCGCAGCAGGTTCCTGCGGCCACGAGCCCCGCAGCAGGTTCCCGCGGCCACGAGCCCTAGAGCAGGTTCCTGCTGCTCCCTCTCCCCCCCAGCACAAGCAGCACCACAGCACCAGGCTGTGTTGGCCACCCGAGCCCACCACCCCAACGTGCCACCACCTCACCTCAGTAGCTGGCGCAGAAGCCACAGTACCGAAGCATCAAGAGCAAGACCTTCCCCTCTGGGCCATCGCAGGGGGAAGGAGCTGAACAGGATCCTCCGGGTTCAGGGTCCTCCGGGTTCAGGGTCCTCCGGGTTCAGGGTCCTCCGGGTTCAGGGTCCTCCGGGTTCAGGGTCCTCCGGGTTCAGGGTCCTGGGCTGCATCTCAGGCTGTGGAAAAGCTGCTCCTGTCCTGCTCCCCAGCTGAGCCGGGCGCCAGTAGGCTTCTGCTTGGTGGTCACGCAGCACAAACTGGTCCAGGGCTAGTGCAGGGATCAGATGCTACCCCTAGAAAACAAAGGGCTCAGAAGCAGACACAGATGTCAGAGCAAAGCCAAGCGACCAGCCGGAGCGCCGCTCTCCAAGGCGCCAGCCTGGCACAGAACCAGGAGAGGACCCCCGGGACCCCCAGGATCCCCGAGGGCAGCAAAGCGGCGGCCCCGGCCAGGTCTCGCACACACCTCGGCGCTCTCTACGCCCACGTGAGCGGCAGGACGTTCCCTTCCCAGCGACCTTCGCTGGGACCGGCCGCAGGAACAAGGAAAGGAGATGGGACCCGAAGAGAGGAGCCTGCGGGGCGTCTGCCCGCACGGGGTCACGGCCCGTGAGGGGCCAGAAGGGACCTCCAAAGGTCATCCTGCCACAGCAGGGCCTGCGCGGCCTTCAGGCTGAGGGTCCTCCCAGCCAGGGGAGGAGGAATCGGGTTGGGATCATCGAGTCCAACCATCAACCCGCCTCCCCAAGGTCACCCCTAAACCAGCGACCCCTAACCCATCCGGGGATGGGGACTCTCACTCAGGGAGGGAAGGACCGCGGAGGGCGGAGCGCTGCTGGCTCTGTGGCCAAGCGTTTGCACCAGCAGCAAGCCAGCCGCGGCCAGACGGCTCCATGGAGAGGGGCCAAAGCCAAACCTTGCTCGACCTCGCGTCGCCGGTGTCTCCTCTGAGCTCTCGGCAGGCCCCGGCGGCGTCCTGGCCCCTCAGCAGCTGCTGCTCCACATCCCGCGCGGGCGGCTGCTGTCTGCCGCCGGGAAGCGGCGCGGGCACGCTCTCGGCACGCCGCTCGGACAAAAGGAAGCGGGGCGGTTCCTCTGGGCTATGATACAACCAGGTTTTATTTCGGTTCTCTCCCCCCCGCCCCACACTGGCAAAAGTTCAGAGGGAGTCGCAAGGTTTGTAAACATTTTCACTACCCCTCTTCCCCCTCTGCTGTGAGCTGACCGAGCAGAGGAGACCGGGAGACCAGGTCTGCAGCAAGTTCCGAGTCTCTCCGTGCTGTTGGATCCAAAAAGTATGTACAAGTCTGCAGCAGTCTGTGTGTAGGGTCTGTACACGGCTGGGGCCGGGCAGCGGCGACGGCGGCGGCCACGAGGAGGAGGAGGAGGGAGAGCGGGGAGGTGACCCCAAAAGAACGAAGAAACCAAACGAACTAAACTCCGAAGCCAAACTGCTCTTGAGCAACTCGAGCCGTTTCCTTTAGGCAGTGATGACGGGGGACGGACCCCGCCGCAGGCCGTGGCCCCTCTGGGAGCGGGAGGCAGACCGGGGCCTGCCGCTGAAGCGCGTCCAGCAGGTGGCCGTTCCACTCCTGCTGCGGGCCAGCGGGCGGAGAGGGGAGGCTCTGGTGCCATAAACACGCAGGGCCACGGATCCCGGCGAGGGGCCGCGCGCGGGCGGCAGGCAGGCAGGCGGGGGGGTGGGCTCCCGCGGCGCCTCGCGCTGCCCCCGCGGTGTCTGCTGGCGACGGAAGGGCACCTCTGCTCGGTGACCTGAGCGCTGCCTGCAAGGAGCCGAGCCAGGGGGCACGGCTGGAAGCCAGCGGCCGCCCTCCGAGGCCACCGACCCACACGGGAAAGATCCTACTGTCTCTTAAACGAGACAAATTCGCAGGAAAAGAGCTCAAAAGAAACTGGTCCTAACCGGCCGAAGGAGCATTTCGGGGACAGAGTCAACCTGAACGAGGAGGTGCCACCCCCCCTTCGCTTTTTTCCCAGAGAAGTCCCCACGTGTCCGGGAAAGGCTGGAGAGGGCCGGCGGGGCAGCTCCAGCAGCCTCAGCATCACCACCTAACGCAGACCGGGTCGAGCTCTCCCTCCGGGAAACAACGTGCCGGGCCAGGCCGGCAGGGGTGTGCGACGCCGAACCAGCCCGGGCTGAGCTGCGCCAGCCAGCGCCCTCGCCTGCCGCCGCCGGCCCTGGCGGTAGCTTATCAGTGCGGCTCCTGGCCCGGGAGAGCACCTTGCCCTGACGAGCGCGGGAGTCAGTATCCGTGCGGCCGCTTGGTTTTGACCTACATCTGTTAGCCACAGGCTCTCTCTCTGCCCCCGCGACTGCTCGCGTCGGACGTGGGACGAGTAACCAGAGGAAGAGGGACGCGGTGGTTTGCACAACCCCAATTGCTATTCTCCCCCGGAACGCCGGCAGAGGGAATCACAGCACAGTGACAGTCGCCGCCCCAAGCGGCTTCGCGGCGGGCGAGTCCCACCTCCCACCCTCCCGGGGCTCCGGGCTCACAGTCCGCTCGACTCCGGGCTGGCAGCAGGAACGACGCCCGGGTGGCAGTCCCGGGCGGGAGGGGTTTGCCGGGGAGGGGCCGGAGGCAGCGGCCCGAGGTGACCGATCCTGTGATTCACTGCGGGGCGGAGAGGAGCGCGCGGCGGAGAGCACGGTGGCCAAACCGGAGAGCCCGTGGTTAACAGATGCAGGGACAGCCGGGCGGGTCACGCGGGCTCAGTAGTCTTCCAGGGTCTCGATTTCTCCCATGTTGAGCCGCTCGGAGGACGCGTTCACCGAGAACCCTGCAAGGCAGAGGTGGCCGCGTTACACAGCCGCACGCGGCGTGGCACGGGGGCACGGCACGTCAGGGACCGGAAGGGACTCGAGAGACCAGCCAGGCCAGTCCCCCTGATCCAGTCACAGAGGAACAGGGCCAGGTGGGTTTGGAATGTCTCCAGAGAAGGAGACTCCACAACTCCCGGGCAGCCCCTGTCAGGGCTCTGTCACCCTCACTGGGAGGAAGGTCCTTCTCACACTGATGGGAACCTCTTCTGTCCCAGGTGACACCCGCTGCCCCCTGTCCCGTCACCTAGCGACCAGCCCATCTAGTTCTGCCCTTTCCCATCTCCTCCCTCACCAGCCCAACATGGAAATGTCCCTCTTCCACGAGGGCCACGCAACCGCCCCCCAGAACTTCTGCTCCGTCTGTTGTCTAGAGCAGACGAGGTTTCCCTGCGTCAGGCACTAGCCACACGCCGGCCGGTTCACTGCCTTCAGTCTGCCCCACACACCTGGCCCTGGGCTACAAAGTGCTCCTCAGAGCCCTCGTCTGCGACAGGCCCGGCAGGACAGAGCTGTTTGGGCTCCCTCTCGCGGCTCAGTGTCGCCCACGAGGCTCGGGAAGGGTGTCACAGCGGCCCGAAGGCTCCGGCTGTTGGGGAGCTGAGCGAGTCGGCTCTCGGGAGTCGCCGCTCCCCAAGTCTACTCAGCGATTCCTTCACGAGACGCGAGCGGGTTCCTGCCACTGCTCGGCCCGAGGCCCAGCTCAGCCTCGCCAGGGTGGCACCAGGGGTGGCACCGGGGGTGGCTCAAGTCAGCACTGCCCTGGGGAGCTCTTTGCTGCAGGGCAGAAACCACTGACTTGGCTGAACAGGGTCCTTTGGGTCGAGAGGGAAAGGGCTCTGCTAGAGCAGTGACCTCCAGGTGCTTAAGACAAGGCTGCCCGGTGCAAACACAGAACCACGGCGTGTTCTGGGCTGGAGGGGACCTCGAGAGGGCATCTGGTCCAACCTCCCTTCACAGGGACAGCTCTGCCTAGGTCAGGCTGCTCAGAGCCTCATCAAGCCTGACCTGAAATGATTCCAGGGATGGGGCCCCCACCACCTCCCCGGGCAGCCCCTTCCAGCCATCAGCCCCCCTCACAGTGAAGAACTGAAGATCCAGCCTCAGTCTCTCCTTTCCCAGCTGGAACCCACTGCTCCTTGTCCAGTCTGTACAAACCCTCTGGAAAGACCTTCCCCTGCCTCCATGTCAGCCCCCCTCAGGTACTGGAAGGTCACCAGAGGGTCCCCCTGGAGCTCGCTCCACAAGGACAGCGGAGCGACGCAGCGCAGCCCTCAGCACTCCCCACTCATGCTCGCAGCGACGCTCCCGCCTCTAAAGGGCCAGGGCTGCTAAAGGAAAGGTCACCTCCAGCAGGGCTGGGCCACCACCATCCTGGGTGGAAACCAAGACCCAGTAAACACACAGGTACGTAGATGAGTGAGGACTAGTAGCGGTGTCAGTGCCTCCACCGCCTCTCACCGATCGCCTGCCCCCAGAAGGCCTCTGCCATGGTTCCTGGGCAGGGTGCTCCGCTCCGGTAAGATGGTAGGAAGCACCTCCCTTCTGGGGAGAGGCTGAGGGAGCTGGGTCTCTTGAGCTTGGAGAAGAGGAGACCCCCCTGCACAGGCAGCGACACCTTCACTAGAGCAGGTTACTCAGGGCCCCTGACAACCTGCCCTTCAACACTGCCAGGGATGGGGCAGCCACAGCTGCCTTGGGCAACCTGCTCCAGCATCTCCCCACCCTCACTGCAAAGAATTGGCTCCTCATGGCCAACCTCAGTCTGCCCTCTTCAACGCTTCCCCTTGGCCTCTGGCTACCACCCCTGTCAAAGCCCTCCCCCAGCTCTCTTGTAGCCCCCTTCCTTCAGAGACTGGGAAGCTGCTCGAAGGTCCCCTGGGAGCCTCCTCTGCTGAACAAGCCCACCTTGCTCAGCCTGTCCTCAGGGGAAGCTGCTCCAGCCCTCTGCCCGCTGCAGTGACTCTCCTTCGGACCCCTTCCAGAAGCTCTGGGCCCTCTGGATGCTGAGGACTCCAGAGTGGACCCAGGACCACGGAAGGGGGTCTCACCAGGGAGAAGCAGCCAGTCCCTGCACCGACTGTCCCTGCTTCTTTGCTGCAGCCCAGGACACCGCTGGTCTCTGGGCTGCAGCCACACTAGCCTGCTCAAGCCCCCCATTTCCATCCCACACTCCACGAGCCTCCCCCCAGCTGGACCTCTCGGGGCCAAACCTGACCTAACAAGCTGGGGTCTGCGCGAACCATCTTCTGCTTCTTCTTCTTCTTCCCGCTCTGCACGGCCTCGAAGCTGGACTGCTGGTTGTTGCTCTGATTGCTCTGAAAGACCGAGTGCAGCGAGCTGTGGTTCATCCCCCACACGGAGTCCTGGCAACAGAGCACAACGACGTGAGACGCTGCGGCCTCCTGGCCTGTGCACAGCGACAGCGTCCGGAGGAGCTCCCGGCGCGGCGGCGGCTGCAGCACCGATCCCACCTCTGCGCGCCGCTACCAAGAGCGCCCCGGCTCAGTACGCCCGGCGCTGCCGACCCACGGCTGCCCTCGGCTGTTTGCCGGAGGGGAAACGATTCTGCGGGAGGTTACGGGGTGCCTGCCTCGCTCTCTGCATCTGGCTTGATCCGCAGGGTCCCGCTCACCCTCCCGCCGCTCCAGCGGAACCACCGGCTCTTCCCGGCAAAGCCCAGCGCCTGCAGCCTGCCCGGCGACCGCAGCGCGTGACGACTGACCTGCTGCTGCTGCCGCTGCTGACTGGCCTTCTGTTTGGCACGGCGCTCGAGGAACTGCTTGGCAAACTCCTTGGCCTCAGGGGTGTCTCCAAGGTAGGCTCTGATGTAGTCGTGGACCTCGTAGGGAGACTCGACTTCCTTCAGGAAAGAAACAAACGTGGGAACTGCAAGAGAAGGCGGCAGAGCGTGAGGGGGAGCGCGTGCTGGCAGGCGAGCGGGCGCGCGGAGCGGCTCCCACTTCCAGCCCTCGATCGTCCCGCGGCCAGCACCCTGCCCTTCCGAGCCACCCGTGGCCAGGTCCCACGCAGCCCAGGCCGTGGCCAGGGCTCGGGGGGCCAGCTAGTGCTGCCAGCAGCTAACAGACAGTGGAGTCTCCTTCCCCAGAGCCCTTTCAACCCCTCCCGGACTGTTCCTGTGCGACTGGACCTAGGGGCTCCAGCTGCGGCAGGGACGGGGCTGGAGGATCTTTCAAGGCCCCTTCCAATCCCTAGAGCTCTGTGACTCTGCCAAGGCCAACCCCAGCGCGGGAAGCCAGTTGGGACAAGAGGCGGCCACGTGTGGCACCAAGCAGCCCTGGAAGGCCACCGTGGATGTGCAACCCAGGACAGCACCACGGGGCCACGGCTCCAACCAGCGAGCCCCTCGCAGGGGAGGCGACCAGCTGCTCCCAGTCTCGCTCCTCTAGAAGGAGGGAAGCTGTGGCTCTGCAGCGGTGCAGGGAGCCGCCCAGGCTCGTGGAGCAGTGCTGGTTGCCCACTCGGGTTCAGGAGTCTCACACAACCACGACCCCACAGCACGAGGCCTTGCACAGCCCCACGCTGGGGGCCGTGGGGCACCAGCAAGGCTCTGCTACGGAAAGGAACTGGTTTGGAATCTCAGACTGGGCCCTGCCCTCTGGGCCCTCCAGCAGGACTAGCAGCACGGGCACACGCCACAGCGCGGCCTGCACTGCAGAGCAAACTGGGCCCTCCTCTCCCTGCCCAGTAACACTTCCACAAGCACCCACAGCCCTCAGCAGAGCCCTGGGTGGCAGCCTGTTTCCAGCCTTCGCCGATTGGCAGCGCTCGGCGAGACGGAAACCAGAGCTGGTGAGGCAGCCGGTCCTTCGGGCCACCGCTCGACAAAGTCCTTTTGCTGGCTGCAGGAGCTCCTGTGACGCCTCCAAACGATCCCACCAGGGAGCAAACCGGCCGCTGCGGCTCGCAGGGGACCACTAACACTCCCCCCAGCCCCTCTTACCGTCGAGGTTGTTGGCCGTGTTGAGCGCGTGGAGCATCTGTTCGCACCACTGAGTGAACCCATCCTGGGCCTTGTTCACCCCCTGGAACAACTTCAGCAGCTTCTCCTCCTCCTCCACCTTCTTGTTCTGTCTGCTCGTGATGCCCACGGATTTACTGAGGGACAGGAGAGGCGAGTGAGAGGCGGCCAGGGGCGGCCCAGCCCGCAGCGCTGCAGGACCCGCTGCTTCACTGGGTGAGCACTGGTCAAGAGCCACCTCACGGCCTGAGCAGGCGACAGAGCGCAAACGGCCACCTATCAGCTACTCCTGCTGCCAGAGCAGAGCCCGAGCGACGCGGAAACCACCACACGAAGAGGTTTCGACTACTATGCGACGGCCCCACGCGCAGCAGCCTCTGTCTGCAAGAGCTCCTGGCCCCGGCCCCTACCTGAGGCTGGCGTTGCTTTTGTTCTTGTTGGTGGAGTTCCGAGGCCCCACTTCCTTCACCGCGTCGTCCCAGAAGCCCATGTTGGAGTTTTTGGTGTCGGCGTTGCTCCAGATGCTGCTGACGAGGTCGGACGCCCACTGGTTGCCGGGGTTGGTGTTCAGGGAGCCCCACACCGAGTTCCCGATGCTGGTGTGCAGGTTGGAGTGCTGCCGACACACAGAGAGACGCTGGTTGCCCGCAGCAGCCAGGTGAGCAGGGGGGAGCTGCCGCGCACCGCCGCCACGCGCCGCCGCCGCTCCCCACACCCCCGGCAGGGCAGGGCTGCACGTACCGCCGCGTTTCTGACTCTGTTGGGCTGCTGGTGCTGCTGCTGCTGCTGCTTCTGCATCTGCCGTGCCTCCTCCTGCTGGATCTCCAGCAGGGACTTGGTGGTGCCCGTGGGTTTGGTGACGTTGCCCCAGCCCGAGAGCTTCTGCTGCTGCTGCTGCTGCTGCTGCTGGAGGGCCTTCATCAGCTCCCGCTGCTGACGCCTCTGCTGTGGCAGCAAGACAGAGGCGCCTGTCCACACGCTCACAGGGCCGCTGCTGCTCCAAAGCCCAGCTGGGAAACCGGCCGGCAGCTGGTCCCGCGCTTCTCGAGCCAAGCCCCGCTGGCTTCTGAGCCTACGCAGGGCCTCCATGAGCAGAGGCACCAGGTGGCCAGGAAACACAAGCCGTGTGACTAGCCAGGACAGAGCGAGTCAGCCAAACCATCTCTGCAGCCAGCTAGCCACTTGGGGTCTACAAGGGGCCCAGCACTGGCTGTTTCCTCCCCCGTGAAGCAGTGCCCCCATCGTGAGCACCTGCAAGCGCTGGACATGCGACGCAGCTCAGCCTGGCCTGTGGCCACCTGAACAATGCTGGGGCTGGCCAGGGCTAGGCCCTCCCTCCTTTCAGACCTTGCTCTAAGGGGCCACAGGCACGTTCACGCGAGCAGCTACTGAAGCTGTGAGGGGCAGGACTGCGCCCGAGAGTCAGGCTGCTCCTCACCCTCACCCTTCCTCGGCCGACTTGGCCCCGGCTAGACAGAGCCCCGCAGCCCAGACCCTGCCACCGCCAGCACTCACCTCCTCTCGAAGCTGCCGCTCTCGCTCCTCTTCCAGCTTCTGGATTTCTGCCAGTGACAGCGTGGCCTGTGACTGACAGGCTCCCGAACTGGACTGCTGGCCCCACGTTGAAGACGAAGGGAGCTGGGCCACAAAGCACACCGTTAGGGATCACGGAGCGGCCCGGAGGCGCCGCCGGCGCGCAGCACCCCAGAGCGCTGCTACCGAACGGGCCCACGGCGCTGGGGGCATAAAGGCCTCCCGAAGCCGCCAGCCAGCCCCGATTCCACAGGCTGCAGCCACGTCGGCCTCCAGGAGCTTCGCCCGGGCCCGCTGCCGTGGCATCACCATCTCTACCCGTCTGTGAAGCCCCTTCCAGAAGGTTTCTGCCGCTCGACCCTCTCCTGGCTTTGCGGCGTGTCTCAACCGTGTCTCCCCGGCGCTCGCAGAGCCCACTGGCTGCCTTCCTCCTCCCCCCAGGGCCCACCCGTCCCCGCTCCAGCCGACGGCGCTGGGCCCGGCCGCGACTCCTCTCTGCGCCGAGCGGCAGGGGAGGCGAAGCTGCAGCCGCGGTACCTTCATCTGTGCAAGTTGCTGCTGCTGCTGCTGCTGCTGCAGCCGCCGTAAAGCCTCCTGCTGCTGCTGCCGCTGCCTCATGATCTCCTTCTGGCGCTGGAGTTCCAGCTCCTTGCGCTTTCGCTCCTCTTCCTCGAGCCGCTGCCTGGCCGCCTCCTCCTCCATGCGTAGCCGACTCTCCTCCAGCCGCCGCTGCGCTTCCTCCTCCTCGCGTGCCCACTTGGCAGCCTCCTCTTCCTTCCCAGGACAAACAGTGGAGGAAAGTCTGAGCAGACCTGGGAAACCCAACCTGCTCCTACTCCCTGAGCTGACGCTCCCACAGGGCAGAGCCAGGCCTTGAGCTCTGGCACCTGGGCTGCTCAGGCCCAGCTCTGCAGTAGCTCAGCTCTGCACCTCTCCAGCACCAAAGCCCAGTGGGCTCACCTGTGCGTCCTCTGCAGTACCCCCTGTGCAGCCCAGAGGTTCCCCGCTGCCCCACCGAGGAGCTCGGGAGGAAAGGACATCTCCCTAGCCCCGCGCAGCTCACTCCGCGCTGAGAGTCAGCGCCTTCCAGGCTGCGCTCCCCTGCTCACCCTGAAGCCCCGCCAGGCTCCCAGCGGAACCAAACTCCACGGGAACAAAGGGAGAGGAGCCTTCGAAGAGGCAACCAGGACTGTGGAGCTTCATGTTCTGACTCAACACTAGAGCTGCAAAGGAAGAGCTGCTTCTGCTAACAAAGGACTTCTAGTGAGGGTGCCGGAGCCCTGGCAGGGGCTGCCCAGGGGGCTGTGGAGTCTCCTCCACTGGAGCTGTTTCAAACACTCCTGGACTGTTCTTGTGCGACTGGATCTAGGGGACCCTGCTGCGGTGGGGGGACTGCACTGGATGGTCTCTCAAGGCCTCTTCCAATCCCTAATGTTCAGTGACTCTGTGAAAGCCAACCCCAGTGCAGGAAGACAACAGGCTGCCACAAGCGGCACCAGGCAGCCTTGGAAGCTCGCTGGGGATGTACGACCCAGGACGGCACCGCAGGGCTGCAGCCCCAGCCAGCGAGTCCACCGCGGGGGAGGCAACCAGCTACTTCCAGCCCCTCTCCCCCAGAAGGAGGGAAGCTCCTTCTCAGCACAAGCTTTCTTTTCCCAAAGGGCAGATGGGATGCTGATCGTGTCTGAACCCAGGATACGGGCAACTGAACAGCTCCTCGTGCACTTGACACCTGTCTCCACCAAAACTGGTGGGTTCCTGGGCACAGGCACTAGTGTCCAAGCTGGTTCATGCTGGCAGCCTCTGCAGAATCACAGAGTCATTCAAGTTGGAGAAGACCTTTGGGATCATCCAGTCCAACCATCAACCCTACTCTACAAGGTCACCCCTAAACCACATCCAAGCAACTTTTCAACTCACCCAGGGATGGGGACTCAACTCCCACCCTGGGCAGCCCAGTTCAGCCCAGTCCCTGACCACTCTCTTTGGGAAGAATTTCTTCCTGATGGCCAGTTTGACCCTCCCCTGGTGGAGCTGGAAGCCCTTCCCTCTGCTTCTGTCACTAGTGACCTGTGAGAAGAGCCCAGCACCAGCATCTCCGCAGGGTCCTTTCAGGTGGTTGTAGAGAACAATGAGGTCTCCCCTAAGGTCTCCCCGTAACTAATCCCAACAGGTCCCTTTGGCCATTTCCCACCTGTTTACGAATTAACTCTTCCCGCTGCCGTCTCTCCTCCTCTTCTCTTCTCCTCTCTTCCAATCTCCTAAGTGCTTCCTCCTGCTGCTGCCGCTCCTCCTCCTCCCGCTGCCGCCTTAGTGCAATTTCCTGCTCTCGCTGCCGCCGGAGGGCTTCCTCCTGGAGGTGGAAGAAGGCAGGGAGCCGTGAGAGCCCTCGCACTGGTGAGCTGCATCACAACACAGACATCACCACACGCTCGCTCGGCCACACAGTGGGCCCCAGGACCAACGCCCTCGCCCACAGCCACCAAAGCGACTGCACCGAACGCTCCTGCCCCGCGCGGTCACGAGCGCTTCGGCGCCCAGGGCATCCCACACGCGAACCAGACGTGCCGGTAACAGAGACACCTGGAACTGCTGTCTGCCCTTGGGCTCAGGAGGACTGGTGGTGAGGAGGAAGAGGGGTGAGGCTCTTCTGTCCTCCCACCGCCGACTGAGCCCAACTGATCTGCTCGGACGGGCAGCTGCTGCCACGGAAGCTCTCCCAGTTCGGGGGGTCTCCCAGTGCTGACTGCTCCAGGGCACTGCAGCACCCAAACCGCACCTGCGGCCACCAGGAGCCAGCTGAGGCAGCCCCGGGCCCCTGGGTACGCTGGGTGCTTTGGAAGTCTCAGAGATGTGGAGCTCGGTGAAGGGGCTTTGGCTGGGCTCTCCCTCTCGTGCTTAACTCCTGCGAGCGACAAAGCGCCTCCCGCTGGCTTTGACCCGGGGCTCTCCCTGGCTGTGGCTCTGGGCTGTCCCCAATTACTGAAACAGCTCCCAGTACACTAACCTGCTGCTTTCCAGCTAAAAAAATGACAGGAGGCTCCACACCAACATGAGAAGGACCTTGTTCCCAGTGAGGGTGACAGAGCACTGGAACACGCTGCCCAGGGGGTTGTGGAGTCTCCTTCTCTGGAGATGTTTCAGACCCACCTGGCCGTGTTCCTGTGTGACTGGATCTAGGAGATCCTGCTGTGGCACGGGGACGGGACTGGATGATCTCGAGGTCCCTTCCAGTCCCTGATGATTCTACGACTCACTTCAAACATCACCCTTTCTTTACTCTCCTTCATTTTATTTACCTTTATGCACCTAACCCGTCGCCACCTTTCCTACCGCTCCAGAAGCAAGCAGCAGGAACCCTTCCGTCCTGCCCCTTGCTTTGTGGAGGAGCAGGGCACAGTCGCCTTGCGGCTGCCTTCTCTGTCCAGCAGGAGCCCAGCTCCTCCTCCTGTTCCGACTTCTCCCTTCTACAAACCAGCCTCGGGCTCCGCTGCCTGTTCCGAGCCCTGCGGAGCAGCAGCTCTGCTCTCTGTGCCATCTGCTCTCCTCTCCCCTCCCCGACCTGCTCCACCAGCTCACCCCAAACGCCCGGCTTTTGGAGCAGGAACCTGCAGCTCTCAGCAGCAGACAGTCCCCGTGAGCAGCGGCTGTGCAGCTCCTGCGCGCAGCTCGTCGCTCACACAAGGCAGGGAGCAGCACGGGTGCCAGCGTGGGCTGGTAACGCACAGGCTGTTCTCTGAGATCTAAGAGCCCTCCGCCAGCGCCGACCCCTCGCCGGCACAGAGGGGCGAGCTGCCGCGCCGGGCGCTGTGGCCGGGCACAAACAGCAGCCTGTGAACCGTTATCACCAAGCCCTCGGTCTGCCACGCCGGCAGCGCTTCAGGCACAGCACAGCTCCCCCGGAGCACTTCTGTCACCGGAGCAACCAAGCGGTCCCACGCGGTTTGCTTCTGAGGAGCCTGGGGGTGGGCCAGTCTGTCTGTCCGGCTACAGGCCACACACCAGGATCTCGGCTCGGCACCTGAGAGAGGCCAACCAAGCCACCCACAGCTCCCGTGTGACTGGAGCTCCTTGGCATCTCCACCTTCCCTCTGGAGAACGTGGCTGGCACTGCCAACCAGCAAAGCTGCCGGGCTGCCCAAGGGGTTGAGGAGTCTCCTTCTCTGGAGATGTTTCAGACCCACCTGGACTGTTCCTGTGTGACTGGGTCTAGGGGATCCTGCTGGGGCACGGGTACGGGACTGGATGATCCCTTGAGGTCCCTTCCAATCCCTAATGACTGGGTCTAGGGGATCTGCTCTCGCAGGGGGATGGGACTGGATGGTCTTTTAAGGTCCCTTCCCATCCCTAATGACTGGATCTAGGGGATCCTGCTTTGGAAGGGCAACTGGACTGGCTGGTCTCTCGAGGTCCCTTCTAATCCCTAATGACTGGGTCTAGGGGATCTCTCGAGGTCCCTCCCAATCCCTACCGATTCTATGATCCCTTTCTTACTCAGACAAGTGGGAGAGACCCTGCTGAGTGACAGCTATTGGAAAAAGAGACAGACTTCTTTTCCCTGTGGAACTAAAGAAGAGCAGTGCTGCATCACGAGGAGGAAAATCAGAGACAAGCTGTGAACCCACGTGGCTGATGGTAACTCTCTTTCCCTCCTCTTCACTACTACAGAAAGAGCTGTCGTAGTATTTGTGTCCCATTAGTTACTGGTTTTCACTGGAGCACGTGAACAAAGCCATTCAGAGCTCTCCAGCTTTCTGCCAGTGACTTGTGTGGAAAGCAGACACACCCCCTTGGCTCCTACTGCTCCCAGACTCGGGGCCTCCTGCTCCAGAAGGTCCAAACACCCCTCCTAACAACTGTTCCCGGGCACGTGTGCCTGGTTGCACAGCCAGCTTGTTCCAGAGCCTTCCAAGCATCTCAGGTGTTGCTGCAAAGGCCTCGGCAGCAGCCCCTGGGTTCTCACAGCAACGACCAGGGAGCCTTCTGCAGCTGGCGGCCTCCGCAGCTCTGCCTGGCTGCCATCGATCTCCGCGGTTCGCGGCCCTCACCCCCGCGGCAGGGCTGGGGAGCTGGCTCTGCCAGGGGTTTTGAAGGGGTAGCTACAGGTGTCTCTCGGGACATTCAAGCTCACACGGCGCTGCTGAGAGCGAGCGATGGTCAGGGAACAGGTGGCGTCAGAGCAGCGACACCAGCAACGGGAGCTGGGCAGAGCTGCGCGCGAGAGATCGATGCCAGCCACGGGCAGAGCCGGCTTCGACATCCGGAACGACGTCGCATCCTACGGAATTCAATGGCTGTTAGTTAGCGGTGTAGCAGAATCACCATCGACAGCGTATTTACTGACCTTATGTACTAGTCTTTTATGCAGTATTACATCAAAAGCCTTCCTGAAGTCCAGGCAGATTAAGTCTACTGCTTCACCCCTCTCAGCTCTCACTGTCATCTCCTCAAAAGAAGTTAATCAAATTTGTTAAGCATCATCTCCTCTGCAGAAATCCATGCTAATAAATCAGTCCATCCCTGATTCTACCATCCCTTCCAGCACAGAAGTCAGATTCAGCTCTCAGCCCAGTCTGCTGCTGTTAACACAGAACACAGTGGTTATTTTCTCTTTCCAGAGCAGTGCTCACGCTCCGGTACCTTTTCAACGCGCGACTGCTCAGACTTAAGGCCGGTGGCAAACACCCCGTCGGGAAGGAAGGAGGGCACGCGCTGTGCTGCTGTTACTGCTTCCTCCTTGCACACAGTCCTTGCCCACGACATCTCGGAAGGGAGAGTCGGGCTGTTCACTGCACAAACCCAAAGCGGGGAAGCGACTCTGGAGCTTAAGGGACGTTGCCAGCAGGTTACGCGCAACAGCAACGCTCCTAGGCGGGTCACGAACAACCCGAGGCTCTGCTCGCGGCCCCCGGGAGGACACGCGCCCAGTTACCGGCTGATCAGCTGAAAAATCAATTGGCATTAAACAGACGTAAAGCAACTTCGCTGCAGAGCTCCGCTTCTGAGCGGCTTCTGGCTTTGACACCGCGGCAAAGCTTGCCCCTGGGCGTCGGAGGGTGCGCGCGCGCCACAGCGGGACTCGCTGCGCGCCAAGCGGAGGTGTCAAAGCAAGGAGCCACTGGCTAAAGAGCCTGGATTCACAGACACACCATGGAAACACCAAGTGAGCTCAGCTCTGTGGCTTAGTTGGGGGTAGAGCTACAGATTCCAGAGCCGTCGCTAACATGGGGAACGTGCCTTCCAGCTGCCCGCCTGAGCTAACGCAGGGAGGGTGCCTTCCAGCTGCCTACCTGAGCTAATGCAGGGAAGGTGCTCTCCAGGTGCCTACCTGAGCACACAGACACTATCAGAAAGGATGAAGTGATCCCTTTTTGCCTGCTGCCCACATGCTGGGCACTGAGCAACTAGACCCTGTCGTGAATAAGCTCCACGGGCCTGCTCTCACCCTTCATGTGCAGAGTGAAAACTGGACCTTTCACTGTCTTACTCTCCCTGCAACACTGGAGAAACACTGGAGAACTTGGTCTGGGTGGGTGATCCTGCTGTGGCAGGGGGGTTGGACTAGATGATCATCTGAGGTCCCTTCCAATCCCTAGTGATTCTGTGGTGTTTCTTCCACTCTGGATGCAGAAGCGAAGGCTCCAACTATCAAGCTAAAGCATCTCCATCTCCTGTTACTACTACAACTTCTGCACTCATCCTCCTGCCACAACACAGACCACGTCATCTGCTTGTCCACGCTACACCCCTTGCTTTCCCTACCACCACCAAGAGAATAAGGTGACAGACTCTGACACGATGCAGAATTTACCTTCTTGTTCAAGTTGCTGAGTCAAGAAACTGGGGGGACGTGAGCTACATGTCAGGGTGCAGCTCTCCAGGGCAGCCCTCTGCGGTTTATTCCTTTACAGCAGCTGCTCTGGAACAGATTCTCAACCAAAGCCCTACCCTGGGTAAATGGTGAATGAGGGCTGAATCACCAGGCAACTAACTGAAGGCTACTGCTGGCCCTAGGAAGCTGGGAGGGAATGTTCCACAGGGAATGGATCCCCTCTGCTCGCGGAGAGGAGCCTGCCCTGGCGTGACCCGTCAAAGCCCGCTCCTCAGACTGCAGCCTGGGCTTTTCAACTTCAAGTCAACAGCAGAAGGACCAGTTCATGTACTCACACGGCAAGCGTTAGCACTGTCTCGGTTCACACCTACCAAATATTAATTAGACCCCACAGGACTCTTAAAGTGAGTTTTATAAAGTATTAAAATTAATCAGAGATGAACTACATTGAGGAAACTCACTTGCTTCCTGCGGGCCAGCTCTTCTTCTTCCCGTCGTTTCCTCTCATCTTCCTGCTGCCTCCTAAGTAGCTCTTCTTGTTGCCTCCGAAGCTCCTCCTGCCTTTTCCTCTCCTCTTCCTCTCGTTTGGCCCTCATTTCCACTTCTCTCCTCTCTTGCTCTAGCTACAATTCACACAAAACTCTGCTCAGATGCAGGTCACGTACTCCTACCCCATTTCTTAGGGCAACTCTGCTGAGGGTACGGGAACAACACGACAGACGAAGCCTCTGGCGGGGGCTCTCCCTCGGCTGCAGTTTCACCTAGCACCTGTCTGCCTGGGGGCTCGGGTTCCTGAGTGGTCTAGAACGAGCTCTGACAGCGTCTGTAACGGGCACCAGCTCTCCGGCGGCCTGTCTGCAGCAGCTCCTCCCCATCGCCCCGGCTCTGGAAGCCGGCGGCGAGACGCTCTGCGGGCAGCGCGTGGACTCGCACAGCCTCAGACTCACAAGCGAACGGTAGCACCACGTAAGTGTGAAACCATCCTGCCCAGCGGGAGGCCGAGGATGCCCCGGACCACCAGATGCAAGGAGTGAGCGCGCAGCTACCTGCTCCTACGCCTGACGGCCCCGTTTTGGAACAGAGGTGGCTTTTCATCACAAGCTAAGAACACAAGCACTCGTTTAGAGGCCGGGGGCACCTCCACAGCAGCGCACAAGGGTTTGGTAACGTCAGGCTACAGCCGCTGGCGGCTTTACGTTGTTCCCCGTGACACCACCATCCAAACGGTGCGGAGCGGCCCGAGGACGGAAGAGCGTGAGTCTTCCCGTGGGCTCAAGAAACACAGGCACACGGCAGCAGCACAGCAATTCCAACTTCTTACAGGACAAAACGGTTTCTGACCTTTGCAGCCTTGGCCTTCTCGAGCTGCTGAAGTTGTTCTAGAGCTGGTCCCTGAGCTGCAGTATCAATGGGGAGATCCCAGACACTGCTTCCTTCCCAGACTGGACAGTGAAGAAAACAGACAGGGACAAGCAAAAATAAGCACGTCAGCAAACAAGAGCTCAAAGGGAAAACCCTCGCGTGGGCTCCTGCGGGTTTTACCAGCTAGTCACGGCACACTGGGCCAGCAGAGGGCCACCTCACCCTGCTGCAGCGCAAGGCCTGTCCGCTGCCACAGCACAGCTGCGGCTCCTCCTTGACCCTGCACAAGCAGCAGCTCCTCCAGCTCCTCCCATCACAGCAGAAGCCCTTCGGAATGGGCAGAGCGGCGCGCAGCAGCTCACCTGCAGGCTGTGAGGCTGACTGAAGTTCCCATATGGAGCCAGTGTCCGGCACTGACACGGACCTCGTCACCGGCGGCATCATGTTCTGCTCGGATATTCTGCAACGCCAACAGCCAAAGTCAGGCGCGCGCGGTGCGGGAGCTTGGCACACGGCCCTGCCCTGCCACGCCTCTGCTGGCGAGCAGAACGCCACCTGGACACCGCCAGCGGCTGAGCCCAGGGCCGACCCCGCTACCCCTACAGCCCTGCGTTCGCTGCTCACAGGGAGCTCCAGGCCAGAGCATCTGGCGCTGCAAAACTCGACCGGCAAAGCCCTTCAAGAGGTGACACTTCCTGCACAAGACTCCCCCTCCTCATTCTCACGTTCTCTGAGCTAAGGGCGCGCAGAGGACTCCACATCCCCAACCAACTGGACTAGGACGGGCCGCCGACACGAGCTGGAGTAGGGGAGGAAGGAAGGGAGGTCAAGCCTGAGCTGACTCACCTCATCTTCAGGGCCTGGAACTGCTGTAGGAGGATGGCGAGCTGCTGCTGCTGCTGGGATGAGAGGGCTGCCTTCTGCTGCTGAGCCAGCACCTGTGCGTACTGTTGTCTTCAAAAGAGAAGCAGAGCATCACTGGGACCTGCTCCCTCACCCGTTCCCATCGCCAAGTTACCTGCCAGGACTCACACCCACTGACCCAAGTGATGTGCACGCTAAGCACTCGAGGGGAGCACAGGATGGGTCTCGGAAAGAACCAACACAAGAAACCGGCCCAACTCCAGCAGAACCAAACCTCTCCTCACCCTCAACTGTGTCAGCTGGCTACTGCTGTCCAGCTGTAAGCTGGGTGACAGCACAGCCCTTCTCCTACAAGGCACACGGGTTGTTCGAGCGGACTCGTGTAGCGGGCAGCTGTCAAAGCAGATTCATCTCTCCCCCAGTACACGGCGGCATCCCCTGGCACGGGGCAGGCTCTGGCCTCGATCTCACCTAATCCAGCAGTTAGGACTTGCGGTGTCATGAACCTGGCACCGTGATTTCAGGGCCCCTCAAATCACAACATGAGGGATTGGAAGGGACCTCAAAAGCTCATCCAGCCCAAGCCCCCTGCCACCGCAGGATCCCCTGGATCCAGTTGCACGGGAACACGGCCAGGGAGCAGTCTGCTTTCTCCTACTAAACAAGCTGGCAGAAACTGGCCAGAACCAAACAACTGACAACAATGTTGGTGAAACAGATGACAAGCTGCCTTCTCCAGCAGTCACCTTTCATCCATCTTCAAAAAGCTGAACAAAAAGTAAGTTCTAGAATAAAAAGGGTAAGTTCTAGACGAGGAGACAGATTTCTAGGGAAAAAAAAGGGGGGTAAAGTTCTAGACCCAAAGAAAAAAGTTCTAGACAGACTTTTCGGTCTAGAATTTACTTGTTTTATTTAGAACTTACTTCCCCATCTGGAATTACTTAGTCTAAAACTTTCTATGGTTCTAGAGAAGTTCTAGACCAAAAGGGGAAGTAGGCTCCAGACAAAAAAGTTGGTTCTGGACAAAAAAATTCGTTCTAGACCCAAAAGTGAGTTCTGCCTTCTCCATCTCCAGTGCAGAAGCCAGGGAGCCTTTCCCCACAACGAGGACAGCTGGGATTCAGTCCGACCACAATGGCCAGTCTCAAAGGAGCTCGGCGTGCCGCTGAAAACATGCCTGAGGTAGCCACACTCTGTCCCCATCCCGCAGACTACCCAGCCTGTGGTGCTGCTGGAGACGAGCCAGGCCCAGCCCCGCTGCCCACAGAAACCGCTAGAAGCGGCAGAACCCAGATGGCTAACGTGAGGCGGAACAGAGGCACCGGCAGGCGGCCGGGACGGGCGCTCTTACTGTATGAGAAGGTGCTGATACTGGAGGTGCTGCATTTGGATAAGGGCCAGCTCCTGCTGCCGGGTCAGCCGCTCCTGGTCCAGCTCGCCCTGCGACGAGGAACACAACCATAGGATCATAGGATCACCTCGCTTTAGCCGCCCGCGTCAGAACAGGAGCGCACTGCAAGTGCAAGCTGGGTTCTGAACTGCCAAGGGCAGAGAGAGGAGCACCTAGAGGTTGGCAGAGCCTGCAGCACGGCACGGCACGGGTGGAGCACAGAGCCCTCCCGCCGCAGACGCAGCAAAACACACACAAAGGGCTTTTCTCCTCCTAGCTGGGACTCCGGGTGCCCGGGACACCTGCCGCTCCCAGGCCACGGCAGCTGAGGCGGGGAGAACCGGATCTGCAGGCGAGGCAGGATCGCCTGAACCCTGCCAGTGCCACATCCTTACCAGGTGCGGAAGCGGTGCTGGGCCCGGAGTGAAGGGAACCCTGCCCCACATCTTCATGATGTCCCCGAGCGGCTGGAAGGTCTCATCGCAGGCTCGCTTCACCAACAGCGACATGGTGAAGTACCCGGCCTGGAACCACTCTGCCATCTCCTGGTTACTGAAAGGACCTGGAAGGACACCAACCGACACACGGGGAGGGGAAAGGGGAAGGGAGGCTGCGGTGAGCTCGCTGGGGGCAGCAGGGTGCTTCTTCAAGTAGCACAAGACCTAGCGTCAGGAGTCCCTGTCCCTCTGGTTCACCCGTCTGGACAGGCAGTGCACACCCCCTCACCTTCCCTCCAGGCAGGAGCGGGGCAGGCAGGCTCACGGCGCTTCAGGCTCCGCACCGGGCTGCGTTTCCAGCCTGGAGCTCAGCTGACAGCGCCAAAAGCACAAGCAACACCTTCCTCACACACGGCGCAGACCACCGGCCAGCCTCAGCCTGATTCAGCTCCTGCCTTCAGGTCAGAGGGATGCATGTGCTTCACAGAGGTTCTGCTTCTGAAACACAGCAGCTCAGGGGAGCCACCTCTGAGCGGGCAACTGCGCCTCTAAGATCACGAGGAGAACAGTTTCTCTTTCCCTTCTCGGAAAGTCAGGCTTCTCCTTCTTTCTTACCCCTAAGAGGAAGTTCAGCCACTCCCCAGAGGCCTCCCTTACTAATGTCACGTAACCAGGGGGACACAAAGCCCGTATCAGCCACCGACAGATCACATCACAGGGTAAGAACTGCACAGACATGTGCAAAACCACCTGGAAACCAAGACTGGGGGCGATTTCTTGCTCTCTCTGCAAGAATTGTCTTTACAAGGCACCTCCTCCTAGAGGGCTGTAAGAGCTGGCTCAAGAGAAAACACACACACACAGATCACTTGGGGTTGGAAGGACCTCCAGAGGTCATCGAATCCAAGCCCCTGCTCCAGCAGGATCGCTGAACCCGAGACAGGTCGCACAGCAATGGATCCAGGTGGGTCTGGAAAGTCTCCAGAGAAGACACCACAACCTCTCTGGGCAGCCTGTGCTCAGTAACCATCACAGTGAAGTAGTTCTGCCCCACGTTGCGGTGGAACTTCCTGAGCTCCAGCTGACACCCCCTGCCCCCTTGTCCTGTCACAGGGTGCAAGTGAGAAGAGATTGTGTGGCTCTTCTTGACAGCCAGCCCTCACGGGTTTAACTGGTGGTGACACGTGAGCACTGCCTGTGACATCTCTCTGCTGCTGCCTGAGCACACTGCCCTTTCCTGAGCCACCACGAGGTGCAGCTGTGGACGGGAGGCATGCTGAGCTGCAGGGGGGTAGCCATGGCTACGAGACCTATCACCACAACCTAACTCTAGAGCCGTAAACCCCGGGCTGGCACCGTACAACAAGCCTCAGCGTCTGCCGGCGGGATCTGGTGGAGAACTCTAACCCTTCTGGGAAGCAAAAGAGGAAGTGGAAAGGGCACAGACCTACCCTGAATTTCTCCTTGTGGATCTTTGTAGTACCACTTCTGCATGGCTTCGTGGAACAGGGGCATGGAGGAGCCCTTTGCCCTGTGCTCTTGAATCTTTGCTGCTAGTCTCTCGTCATCGAGGGCACTGTCCTGCAGATATGCCACCATCTTCTCTGCTTGCTGCAGGGGAACAAAGCCACGAGGAACGCGAGTGTTAGATGTGCACCTGGAGGTGGGAAAATCAACCTGCCAACTGCAACGGTGCCCACTGCTCAAGAGCCTACCAGTAACCACAGGCTACACAAGGACTGGTGCAATTACAGACTGGGAGTCACTGAGGCTGGAGAAGCCCCCTGAGCTCAGCCAGCCCAGCCCAGGACCTAGCATCATCCCAGCAGCCACACCAGGGCACCAAGGGCCACAGCCAGGCTGGCCTTCAGCACCTCCAGGGATGGGGACTCCCCCACTGCCCTGGGCAGTCCAGTCCAGGCTCTGACCACCCTTTCCCCGAGGAAGGGCTTCCTGACACCCAACCTAACCCTGCCCTGGCAGCTCCAGGCTCTGCCCTCTCATCCTGGCACTGGCTGCCTGGGAGAAGAGCCTGACCCCACCTGACTGCAACCTCCCTTCAGGGAGCTGGAGAGAGGGAAAAGGTCCCCCCTGAGTCTCCTCTCCTCCAGGCTCAACACCCCCAGCTCCCTCAGCCTCTCCTGATCAGCCTTTCCCTCCAGTCCCTTCCCCAGCCTTGTTGCTCCTCTGCACCCGCTCCAGCCCCTCCATCTCTTGAAGTGAGGGGCCCAGCACTGCCCCCAGTACTCAAGAAGAGGCTCCCCAGTGCCCAGTCCAGGGGGAGAATGACATCCCCAGCCCTGCTGGCCACACTATTGCTAATCCAAGTCAAGATGCCATTGGCCTTCCAGGCCACTTGGGTATCCCACTGGCTCCTGTTCAGCTTGTTGTCCCCCAGTCCTGCCAGGTCCCTCTCTGCCAGGCTGCTCTCCAGCCCCTCACCCCCAGCCTGTAGCTGCAGGGGGTTCTTGTGGCCCAAGTGCAGGAGTCTGCCCTTGGTGCTGCTGGATCTCAAACCGCTGGACCCGGCCAGGCTGGACAGGTGGGACGAGGCCCTCTGCACTACAAACCCCGAGCGCGGTGCCTGCTGCCACATCGGAACCCTGCTTACGCCGGGCTTTACAGCCACCTGCCAGGAAGGTCCCACACAGCCCCACGGTGAAAGACAGAAGGGGTGTGGAGCGCTCGCGGGCACAGTCTGGGGGTGGTTACTGCAGCCCCTGGCCACCTCCTGCACTCGGCACTCCTCCAGCCCCACGAGTGCCAGCAGCAAAGGAACCCAAGCGACGTTACCTGCTCGAGGTGTTTGAGGCCCTCCTCATCATCTGGGTCGGTGGGAATGCTGCCCATGCCCGGGGCAGCTGTGACAGGTGTCTGAACTGGCCGCAGAGCAGGGTTGGAATTGGGAACAGGAGGAGAGAGATGAGCAGGAGACGCTGTGTCTGCAGCAATCGGTGGCAAAGGCTGGGCAACAGAAGCCAAATCTAGAGAAAAGGGGCCAAAATTAGTCCATTGGCTGCAGAATGAATGAGAAGGAAGTTCTGTGGAAAACACTCATCAACTCAAACGTGGCACCAGCACCCAAGTGCCCGTACGGCTGGGACCGTCGACACGCACGTGCCTAAGCTGACCGCGAGGAACGAACAGCGGAGGCCTCACGGCACAGAACTCGGCAGGTACCGGCACCCACCGCCCCCTGACCACAGGTACTTGCCCACCCTGATCTGCTCCTCCCCACCCACAGCCAGCTCATCACTCTTCTCTGAGATGGCCCAGCCCAAACCCCCACCCTCCCAGCTTCCCGCCGGCATCACCCAGTCCTAGTCTTTCAGAAGGGACTGAGAGGAACCACAACGAGCCACGGAAGAGTCACCAAGACATCGAGGTTACTACCTTCCCCTCGGCCGGACAGTTTGGCCGGCGCCGCGCTCTCCGTTCGACTCTCTTTGTCTTCCGTCTTCTCCGTTCTCTCTGGCACAGGCTCCTCCTTCCTTTCGAAGTGGCCCGCCGGCAGCGGGTCCGGAGGCTGGGACTTTGGAGGGGTGTCCGACCTGGCAGCCGGGGAAGACGCCTGGACGACTTCTTCCGCCGCTTCTGCAACACGGCACGGTTCTGAGTGACTGCGGCGGCGGAAAGGCCGCGGCGCAGACCCAGGACAAGCCCCCTTACCTGGCGCTGCTCTGTCTGCCTTCTCTCCCTCTTTCTTGGTGGCCTTCTCATGATCTTTGGCTTCTTCGTTGTGGCTCCCTTCAGAGTCGGACCTTTCCTCCCCTTCCTCCACCGGCCGGAAGTCCATCTCCTGCTCCTCAGGGATTGGCTCCTTCTGCACCTTCTGCAAAGGCACCAACACCACCCGTAACCCACCCGGCAGAGCACGAGGCTCCCTCAAAGCAAAGGACGGGCTCGGGACAGCTTTTCACCTTTAAGGAGAGGAAGGCTCCGGAGGAGTCAAACGTTCCCATCTCCTCTTCTGCGTCTTCCAAGCACCACTCGGGGAGACTGTCCCTGTCATCGTCCATGCTGCCGCTGCCACAGCGCACTCGCCGGTAGCCCCGCTCATCGTCTCGTTCCCGGAAGTCGAACTCAAACCTCCGCCGCCGCTCCATGTGCTCCCGCCAGCCTGCGGAACGAGGGCCGTCTGAGGCGGGGGAGAGGAACTTTACAAGAGGTCCCGAGGGCAGGAGGGTGAGGGGTTGGCAGGGGGGGTTACAGACAGTGTCGGAGGTGTGGAAAGGCCCTCCCTGGCTAAGACATGCAGCAGCCCCGCAGCAGCAAACAAAGATTAAATGCACCAGCCACTGCTGACTTGGACCTTCTCGTGTAGAAGACCCTACCTTCTTCCAGGCAATGTGCACACCCTGAACAAACCTCCCCAGCTTTGTTCTCCTGCCCTCAGGGACCCCGCTGCGCACACAGGTGAAACACAGACTGATGGTCACCAAACACCTCTGAAAGGCTCTTGAAGAGTCATTTGCTAGCCACAGCACAGTGAAGCTTGATTTCACACACTGAAGCATTAGGGGGAAAAGGACCCTGGGATCATCCAGTCCAACCAGCAACCCCACTCTACAAGGTCACCCCTAAACCAGATCTGAGTGACTTTTAAACTCATCCAGGGATGGGGACTGAACTCCCACCCTGGGCAGCCCAGCCCAGCCCAGTCCCTGACCACTCTCTCCAGGAAGAATTTCTTCCTGATGGCCAGTCTGACCCTCCCCTGTTGGAGCTGGAAGCCCTTCCCTCTGCTTCTGTCACTAATGAACTGTGAGCAGAGCCCAGCACCAGCATCTCTGCAGGGTCCTTTCAGAGAGCTAGAGAGAGCGATGGGGTCTCCCCTCATCCTCCTCTTCCTCAGACTAACCAGCCCCAGCTCTCTCCATCTCTCAGTCCCATCACATTGATTCTCCAGGTCCTTCCCCAACTTCATTCCCCTCCTCTGCCCTTGCTCCAGCCCCTCGATGTCTCCCCTGGACCGAGGTGCCCCAGACTGGACCCAGTCCTCCAGGTGCAGTATCACAGAACCACACAACATCAGGGGTTGGAAGGGACCCTGAAAGATCCTTGAGCCCAACCCCAGGAAGCCCAGGATGAGCAGGTCTAGACCAGCCAGCCTGCAGGAAACACAGCCCCAGGGGCACAAGGAGCTCCACGGCTGGCAGAGCCACGGGCTGTGGGAATTGGTGTTCCCCGCGCTCGACAGCGGAGGGGGAGCTCAAGCCTGACAACTGCTGTGTTCTGCTCAAGCACCCTCCCTCCCAAGGAAGAGGGGAGAAGAAGAAGGAGGCAGCAGGCGGTCTAGCAGGGAGCAGGCAGAGCCATGGCAGAGCCACGGCAGAGGAAGGTCCAGCTGCAGCAGCGCCGGCAGCGCTCTGGAGACGCTCCTCTATTTTTAGCAGGACACATGATCAGTTCTATGACCTAACTGCAGAGGAGAACAAAGCAGCAGCTTAAGCCGCGCCGGCCGGAGTTAACCTCGTCGTTTGAGGCACAGATGTGATCAGAGCAGTTGTGGGGTCCTGTGCCTACTGCTGACACAGCTCAGGCACAGCTCTGCCCAAAGCTGAGGTGGGAAGGACGCAGCTGACACCCCGCTGCATCTCCAGCACCACAGCCACAGCGGCGCTGAGCGCCCCTGCAGTCACTTTGCTGACGACACCAAACCCTGTGGGGAGGCCAGCGCCCTGGAGGGAAGGGAGGCCCTGCAGAGGGACCCTGCCAGGCTCAAACCCCTCCAGACAAAGCTCATGAACGAACTGACCTCCAAGCCCTGCGGTGCCTTTCAGCTCAGGCACACGGGCTCGTCCCTGCGACGCTCCCATCCTGGGTACCACCGCGCTCTGCCTGGCCACCATCAGCTGGCCTGACGGCACCTGACCCCGTGACAAAGCGGCGGTGTCTGACCAACAGTCAGAGCAGGCACCGGGGGAAGAAAGTGAGGTTCTCCACGTCCTGCCGCTCGGCCCTGCTCCAAACAGAAAGGGTCTGACACCGAACCCCGCTTGGGCTCACATCTGAGTGAGGCCCCAGCCTGCAGCTCTCCGGGCAGAGGCACGCCACGTGCTCACAACCATCACACCACTGGAAGCCCTTCTGGATGCTGAAAAGGGTGATGGACCCGCTGCAAAAGCAAATGGGTCTTCTTTTGGTTAAAGAACAGAAGTCTCCCCAAAGTGTTCCTCAGCTTCCCTATGAGGATGCTCAGAGCAGTCCCAATCCTCCCTCGGCTCCTCCAAAGCCCTCTGCAGCTGGAAGATCACAAACCCAAGACCCCAACAGGTGTGACTGGCTCACAGGGTCGTTCCCACAGACCAAACCCCCAGACACCTGTAAATTACAGACCCATCGAGATGTTCCAGCCACACGACTCAAGTGCCAAGCTCTGCTCTCTGTCTCTCCTGCAAGGTCACTGAACCAGACCGACTGTCACGTTAGTGAAAGGTAGTGAGAGACCCTGCAACCAACTGCAAGATGCACGATGCAGACACAACCACCTAAGGAATTTTTTCCAAGGACACCTCTACCTCTTACAGTCACAGAATCATCTGGTCTGGAAAGGACCTCCAGGGTCAGGAAGCCCAGCCCTCAGCCCAACAGCTCCCGAACCAGGCAGCGACAGGACTGGGGGAATGGAGCAAAGCTGGAGATGAGCAGATTTAGAGTGGATGTGAGGAGGAAGTTCTTCACCATGAGAGTGGTGAGAGCCTGGAATGGGTTGCCCAGGAAGGTGGTGGAGTCCCTGTCCTTGGTGATGTTTAAGGCCAGGCTGGATGGGGCTCTGGCCAGCCTGATCTAGGGTGGGGTGTCCCTGCCCATGGCAGGGGGGTTGGAACTGGATGATCACGTGGTCCCTTCTAATCCAGAGTGACTGTGTGACTGGGTCTGGGTGATCCTGCTGTGGCAGGGGGATTGGACTGGATGATCTTTGGAGGTCCCTTCCAACCCCTGATGATTCTATAACCCCTAGACCATGGCCTCAAGTGCTCCAGCTACTTGGGCTTAACCCCTCCAGGGATGAGGACACCACCCCCTCCCTGGGGCAGCCTGTTCCAGCACCCAGCCACTGTCTCAGCAAAGAGCTTCTTCTGAAGATCCAATCTAAACCTCCTCGACACAACTTGAGGTTACTTCCCGGGGCGCACTGCAGACCCCGACAAGCACCGCTCCCTTCAAACCGCTGAGCTGCTGCACACACAAGACAGCAAAGGCACCTCACTTGGTGCTACTGGCTTTGCTCTGGGACCAAGAGCCCCACACGTGCCCCGGCAGCGTTTAAGGACCGTGCTGCACCAGCCTTACCTGTTGGAGTCCCCAGCTTGACGCCACCTCCCTCTCCTCCGCTTTGCCCACGCCCGCGTTGGCCAACTGCCCTTCCCCTACAGCCGCGGCGGCGTGCGCCCCGGGTCTCCCCTTACCTGGACTGTGCGGGCGCCACCGCTCACCGTCCCTCCGCGAGCCGGCCAGCCGCCAGCCCCCGTCGTCATCTTCGCCGTTCTGCTCCTCCCTGAAGATGCGCCAGTTCTCGCTCTCAGAGCGGATAAACTCGTGCTTCCGGCCCGCTGCCGCTGTCCCTCCTTCCTCAAAGTTGGGCCTCACTGCGAGGAGAAAACACACGGCCTGACTTCGGGTGCCCGGACACAGAGGGGCTGAGCTCCTGCTCCCTGCAGGCAGAACCACACGGAATCCAGCGGCGACAGGGACCCGGGGGAGGACCCAGGGCGTCTCCCCACACCCCTGCGGGCCCTGGGCTGGAAGCACCGACAGAACCGCGGAGCAGGGCAGAGCACATGGGACATTCGGATGTGGAGAGGAAGGACAGAGGGGGTGAAGGCCTCAGTCCAAGAGACACGGGGATGCCTGGAAGGAAAGAAGTCACAGCCCATAGAAAAGCAGCCTGAACTGCCGCACTATGACGAGCCTCACGCTAACGGGAACTGGGAACACTGGAAAGTGGAGACGTGACGCACGCTGGACACAACCCAAGTGTATCTGCTACCTGTGCAACGAGCAGGACGAGACCCCTGACCGTAACCCAGCACAACATACAGACCTCTCACAAGGCTTTGGGAATGAAAATTCCAAGTGGTCTGAAGGACTGGATGAGAAAAACCCGGCAGTGTGACCTCCATCCTGTGAAGCCATCTTCTGGAGAGTCGCACTGGGAGCACCAGTCAGCACACCCGGAGGGAGCATCACGGAATCGCTGCATTACTGGGTTGGAAAGGGCCCCTGAGCTCAGCCAGCACAGCCCACGACCAGAAAGGGGGCTGCAAAAGAGCTGGGGGAGGGCTTGTGACTGGGAGGGTAGTGGGAGGACAAGGGAAAGGGTTCCAGCCTTGAAGAGGGGAGATGGAGGTTGGCCATGAGGAACTGATTCTTTGCTGTGAGGGTGGGGAGATGCTGGAGCAGGCTGCCCAAGGCAGCTGTGGCTGCCCCATCCCTGGCAGTGCTGAGGGGCAGGTTGTCTGGGCCCTGAGGAACCTGCTCTGGTGAAGGTGTCACTGCCTGTGCAGGGGGGCTGGAGCTGGGTGATCTTTAAGGTCCCTTCCAACCCCGGCCAGTCTGTGATTCTCTGCTCTTCCTCTCCTGCTCTTTCTGGATGAAGAGCTCAAGTGCATCACCGGTACCCGCAGGCAGTCTCAGCTATGAAGCCCTAACATGACCGAGACACACTGCACTTCACAGACTCACAGAACATCAGGGATTGGAAGAGACCTCACAAGATCATCCAAGTCCAACCACAGACTCATTAGGGGTTGGAAGGGACCTCGAAACATCACCCAGTCCAATCCCCCTGCCAGAGCAGGATCCTCTAGATCACAGAACATCAGGGGTTGGAAGGGACCTCAAAAGATCACCCAGTCCCATCCCCCTGACACAGCAGGATCCCCTAGATCCAGCTGGACAGGAACATGCCCAGGCAGGTTTGAAATGTCTCCAGAGAAGGGGACACCTGCCTGAAGACCAACTGGTACCTGCTTTGAGAACAAACATTTAAAACCAGTGAGTTTGGGAAGTGTCTGGTGATACTGGCTCCGAACTCAACACGACTGCTGGGGACACTCATCTCCTCTCACTCGGCAGGTGTGACGCTGGCGAACGTCCTTCTCTGGAGTGGAAAGACCTCTGGGGGCAAAGCTCAGTCGCCCTGCCCTCAGCACGTCGCAGAAAACAAAGGCAGGCAACACGCTCCACAGGAAACCTAAGCAGGGGAACGTGGGGTTGGGATGGGTTTTCTTCACGTCACAGCCCCGAGTGAGAGGAAGCGCAGGAGAGCCTCTCAGCACCGCTCCACAGACGGGCTTTGCAGGGCAGAGCGCACGGAGACTGAGCTATGGCGGCCAGCTGGCTGAGAGCAAAACACCCAGAGACCGAGGCTCAGGAGGAGCTGCAGCCCAACCCACCAGAGGAGCCCAAACCCCGGGCGATGAGGACCAGGCCTGGCTCTGTTTGCGGTGCTGCAGGAACAAGCAGCGCGTCTGCTCACCCTGCAGCACCAGCGCTCGTGCCTCCTCACTGCCACAGCTGCCGACACAGACAAGTCACTCCAGCTGCTGGCTGACACCTGAGAAGGGGGCTTTGGGACCTGTCTACCCTTTGCATCAGGATCCACAGCCGCTACCCGACGCTCACTCAGCAGCACCAACTCGAGAGACTGCAGACTCTACAAGTTAAGAGGGAGAGAGACTTCCTTCTGTTGCTACTAAGAGTCTAGAGACTGCTCTTTGGCCCTGGCAAACGGTCAACTCCCAGGTCGTCCTCTGCCCTTCCAAAAACATCTCAGAGAGAAGTCACACGAGCAGAAGGTCCTTCTCACACTGATGTGGAACCTCCTCCGCTCCAGCTCACACCCACTGCCCCTTGTCCTGTCACTGGGTGCCCCTGAGCAGAGCCTGGCTCCATCCCCCTGACACCCACCCTTCACATCTTGATCAACATCCATGGGGTCACCCCTCAGGCTCCTTTTTCCCAGCTCCCTCAGCCTCTCCTCAGCAGGGAGATGCTCCCCTTCCTCCATCACCCCTGTGGCTCTGCGCTGGGCTCTCTCCAGCAGCTCTGTGTCCTTCTGGAACTGAGGGGCCCACAGCTGGACACAAGGTTCCACCTGTGGTCTCAGCAGGTCAGAGTAGACGGGGAGGAGAACCTCTCTCCATCTGCTAACCATCCCCGTTCTGATCCACGCCAGGATGCCACTGGCCTTCTTGGCCACCAGGGCCCATTGCTGGCTCCTGGCCATCCTGCTGGCCACCAGGACGCCCAGGTCCCTTTCTCCTCTGCTGCTCTGCAGCAGATGCCGACCACCAGACAAACCACTGAAAAACCAGCTGTTCAGAAACACAACTTGGCCAGACCAAAAAAAACCACCTGACAGACAGACTGGGACAAGACCAGCCAGGAGACCGCTCCGGCCTGCAGCCACATCCACAGCTTGCCAAGCCCTGGCACACTGTCTGTGCCAACTGCTCCCGGACCTGAGAACACTCCCTTCGGCTGAACCGACTCCGGCCGGGGAGCCAGCGGCTGGCGACGCTTGAAGGACGAACGAGCCCACGAGAACGCAGTCGCTGGCCCTGCCTGGTGCTAATTGCCTGGACTTCCCGGAGAGAGGGAGCAGTGAAAGGGCACCTTGTTGGGGCTGTCAGCGAGCCAGCGCCGCTGTTTACAGAGCACTTCAGAGCCAGCCTGGCCGTGTGCAGCCAGAAGAGCCTGCAGCTGCGCAGCGCCGGCCTGCAGGGAGACTCGCTGCGGGAGCCAGCCCCCTCGGCAACAGGGCTTGCTAGGATGGCAAGCAGCTTCTGCTCTTTGCGCTCTGCCGGCCACTTTTCCTACGATGGGCTCGCCGCTGGACGGGAAGAAGCAGGGAAGAGATGACCGGCAGCCACATGGTTCCCTCCGAGGAAGGGAAGCCGGGAGAGGCTGTTAGGTGCCTTGAGCTGCTCGCCCGCCAAGAGCAGTGGCTTGCTCTCTGCTGCACGCTGCCACCTCCTCGCGCAGCGGCTAGCAACACACACAACAGCAAAGCCCTTGGCCTAGGCCTCCAAACACATCAAACACACAGCTCATCCCACAGAAAGATAAAGCAAACGGCCTTCAGGTGATGCTGCTGAAGACATGCTGCCTACTCATCAGGCCAGGGTTTGACTTGCTTGGGCCACTGCAGGAGCACTTTGGCAAGCAATCCGCTTGAGAGCAGAGTCACTGATGGAGACCACAAGTTCTGACACCAACTGCTAGGTTCACGTCTTCTCCCCCCATGAACACCTCCAGCTCAACAGCAGGTCTCAAAGACATCCTAAAGCAGCCCTGAATCAGCTGGTAGCCGCGGTGAGGAGCAGGGGTGGACCAGGACACTCGAGGCTATTAACGGGGCGGTTCAGCTCCACCACACACCCGGACATCACACACTGCAGCTGCTTCAGGGGCTGCACCATCGCCTTAGACTTTCAGTCCATCCAGCCGAATCCAAACCACTCGGCCAAATGAGACCAGAAGCCTCAGACTGGCCAGCAGAGACCTCCTGCAGTACAGAGGAGGGTCTGTGAGGCTTGGAAAGCACAGACATCAGAAACCCCACCTGCGAGTCAGCGAGGCTGGCTGTGGTGGAAGCTCAGCGGCGCTGGAGCACAGGGAAGGCGAAGGGCCGGTCACACTGTCCCACAGGCTGGCCAGAGCGCAGGGAGTCCCCTTGATTGGCACTGCTGGCTGCTGCTGCTGTCGGCACGGGGCTTGACCACCAGGACTGATGAAAAACGGTTCCAGACTTGAAGAGGGGAGATGGAGGTTGGCCATGAGGAACCAATTCTTTGCTGTGAGGGTGGGGAGATGCTGGAACAGATTGCCCAAGGCAGTGGTGGCTGCCCCATCCCTGGCAGTGCTGAAGGGCAGGTTGGCTGGGACTCTGAGGAACCTGCCCTGGTGAAGGTGTCGCTGTCTGTGCAGGGGGGCTGGAGCTGGGTGATCTTTAAGGTCCTTTCCAACTCCACCAATTTCATGAAATGACCTAACAGAACGTAGAGGCCCAGTGGCAGCAGCTCGTGAGCTCCTCTGCTTCCTGATCTCCAAGTCCAATGAAGGAGAAGGGTGAGGACTGGCCTCAGCACAGAGACACGACGTGCTGGGGGCTAAACGTGCTACCGGTGCCGCTGACTTCCAGAGCGTGGAGAGACTGCACAGACCAGCTGCGGGTGTTTCTGGTGGGTGGCAGAGGGATGGAATCCTACAGATAAATTCCTTTCATAAAGGACAAGACGACGGGCAGTGGGTGTGAGCTGGAGCAGAGGAGGTTCCACATCAGTGTGAGAAGGACCTTGTTCCCAGGGAGGGTGCCAGAGCCCTGGCAGGGGCTGCCCGGGGGGGTTGTGGAGTCTCCTTCTCTGGAGGCATCTCAAACCCACCTGGCCATGCTCCTGTGTGACTGGATCTGGGGGGTCCTGCTGTGGCAGGGGGATGGGACTGGACTGCTGGCCCCTTCCAACGGCCAGCGCTGAGCCTGTCAGCAGTGGGTGCTGTGCCTGAACATGTATGAAAGTGGCCCACAGTAACGGGGCAAAGCATTGCCGCTCCGCAGCCGGGGGCTGGGGAGGAGGTTACAGAAAGGGAAAAGCCGAGGGAGGATTTTGTTTCCTAAGCAGGAAGGTCTGCATTAATAATTTTCCCAGCAGGCCCTCAGCAGTTTTGCTGCAAACAAGCACAGCCTTTGTTTCCCAGATCCTCTTACATGTGACGTCGGGCCAGAGCTCTCGCATCAGCGGCTCGCCAAGGGGAAGAAGGCGTCGGGCACGGCTGCGGAGCCGTCCCCGGCGCTGGGTTCAGCGGGGCAGCCCGCCGGCCGCTCTCGGTGCTCATCCCGCTGAGCACCTGCCTGAAGTCACTTCTCCTGTGACGAGGGAGAGCGAACGCAGCGCAGGCGAGCGCGGGCTTGTTGGGCCAGCAGCCCTCGTGACCCGCGCTGTCCCGCTCCTGCGAGTGACGCCGCGCTCCCACAGAGGAGCCGCGTGGGGACGGAGGAAAGGCGGCCAGACTGGCACCTTCTGCGCGGCATTAAGCCGCGGTTCCGCACGGAGCCGCAGAGACCCCGGGCCACAGCCCACCCTCCTGCTGAGGCAGCGCTCGGGAGGACCCAGCGAGAGGAGCAGGCAGTGGCAGCAGACTGGCAGCAGCGAGACACCAGTTCCTCTTGTCACCAGAACAAACAGTAGTTGACACTGGGCAGGGGGCAGGATGGGAAAGCAGTTAAGGGACCTTTTCCCACTTGGCTTCTGCAGGGGAGCCGGGGCCCCCTCAGCCCTCAGGCAGAACTTTTCAGCCCGCAGAGACGTGATGAAGGCGGTGAGGGCGAAGGCACCCCTTCCCCAGGCAGTGCCTGAGGACCTCTCCCTGGCTGCTGAGGGTCTGTGTTGGGTAGAGCAAGCTCCTAACAAACCAGCATTCTTTTCCACATGATCAGAGCTAAGCGGCCCCCCTGCAGGCAAAATGACCAATCGCATCAGCCTCAGAGGAGAACCAGCCCCCCGGCGCTATAAACGCAGCCATGAGACACACAAACCCATTTTTACAGTTTTTTTTTAGAAAAAAAAGCTCTCTACCAACCACTTGGGGGAAGTTTCTTGCCAGCGCTGGGACCAACAGACAAGACCTGCCCCGTCCCTCTCTCCCGGAGCCCAGGTACCCCCCTTCTCCTGCGCACGAGCCCTTCGGTGACCGGTGAGTAGACAGAACCACCTTCACGCTCTCCTTGCTGCACTACCAGAAACTGCTCTGTCCTCCTCCAACCCGAGCTGTTTTCAAAGCGCCGAGGCTTGTTGCTACAGCTTGCCGAGACAAACACCATCCTCAGCGAGCCGCTTTCTGGTTGTCCCTCCCGGGACGATCCCGACCCCGAGAGCACGCGGAGCAGAGCCAGGCACCGCTCAAGATAAACAGGGCTGCAAAGACTCAGCAGCCTCTGAACAGGCAGCGCTCGCCAGCCTCCAGGCGTTGCCTGGCCGCGTCCTGTCCCGTCCCTCTCGCAGCCCTGCAGCTCAGCACCCACCTTTGGTTTCACCACAGGCTGAAGTGAGCTCTCCCTCCCCAGTGCTGCTCTTCTGGTCTCTCACTCCATCTCCACCCTTCCCAAAGCGGTGGGTTCTCTGGGCTTACGTGAGCTAGCACGGGCACTGAGGAGGAGGCACTCCAGCACCCTAGAGAAGTCCTCCTAGCAAAGCCACCAGGGGATCTGCATCGCACAGGGCAGGACTGCTCTTCTCAGACAGCATCTGCCACCAGAAACTGGAGAGCAGCTGACTTGTGTTCCCAGAGCCTTCCATCAGCCAAACCCTCCCGCTGAGCTGCGAGGTGCTCCTGCCTTAGCTGCGCTCGAGCCGGCGCTTCGGTGTTTGTAGAAAGATCTAGGGTCTAGATCTAGGGGGTCCTGCTGTGGCAGGGGGACTGGACCGGGCCATCTTGCGAGGTCCCTTCCAGCCCCCACGGGTCTGTGATTCTGTGACAGACTCGTGGATTGTAAAGCCTTGAGCAATACTGAAGCAGAGTCCGGGCAAAGCTTCTGCTTCCCTAACGGTGGCCACAGCAGCTGGCTCCCCCAGATGCTACCTCACAGTCAAGAACGAGGGTTCGTACGGACCCCCAGAGCCTTCTCAGCATGAAAGCCCCTTGCACTGAACGTGTCCCCAGCAACCAGTGCTCTAGGCAGCCCAGCTTCTGTACTAGTCCATACAGGAACCTCTACTCTTCCACCTTCCCGAAGATCCCGGGAGCTGGGAAGGGGCTTCTGCGCATTCCGAAGCCAGCTGGCACAGCAGCCCAACGGCACAAGCCCTCGCACCATGCACTTTGGGGCGCCTTACTCCGCAAAGCGGGGCTCAGCCTCAACCAACCCCACCCTCTATTTCTGAAGCCTTTACTGCAGACGCAAGAAGCCCCGAGGAGTGTTATCTCGGTCCTGCAGTGGGCTCGGGCGCGAGCGCGGCAGCTTTGCCACGAACTGCTGCCGAGCGTCTCCGCGAGGCCTCCGCTCCGAACCTGAAGGGCAAACGTGTTTGAAATGGGAACTGTCCCGCTACCAGCTGCGGCGCGAGCTCCAGCAGCAGCGGCGGCGTTCCAGCCGCAGCGGCGTTCCAGCCGCGCGACCGCCAGCATGTCCAGCGCCGTCCCCAGCCTCAGTCATGTGAGCCAGGCGTGTCAACACTGACAAAGCCCTCGGCTTCCTAACATTAAAGCCAGAGCATCTGGAGGGCTGTTATTCCATCTAACCATAACAGCACTGATGTTCTAATATCAAAGTGCCTTCAAAAACAAACAAACAACCCCAGTTTGCTCTTGCTGCAAAGCGCCGAGGCAGCCTCCCAGCTCAACGGCCGCAGCTGCTAGCAGAGAGATGGTGGAGTCTGAACACGAACTTGGCACCAGGCTAGGTGGACCCTGGGCAGGTAGAGAGGGAAGGTCCCCGTTGTTCCAGGGGCACAGGCCAGCCCCACCGGGGCTCTCAGAAGTTCTCGTGAATCTGTGACTTGCGCTGCAGCCGTGAGCAGCTCTGCCCAGCAAACAGCAGGTTCTCCTGCTTAGTCTGCTGTGGTAACGAAGCAGCGCTAGAAACCACCTCAAATCCCTTCCAAGGTCACTCAGAAGAGGCTTTGTGAAGAGCAGAAGCTGGGCAGGCAGGGCAGCACTGCAGAAGTTGCCCCTGGCTCCCAAGAAGGCTGCAGGTGCTTCAGGGCACCCAGCACCTTCAACGGAGACGGCAACCAAAGGACAAAGAGAACTGCAGGCGCTGCTGCAAATGAGAGCCCCGTGATCCTGGCAGAGCCCCGGCAGCCAAGCGGCTGCTGGCAGGAGCACGGCAGAGCAGGAGGACACACAAGGAAGGCAGAGACCCTCCGACACCAGGACCTCAATGAGGACAGCACGGCGTGGGAGATGAGTCAGATGGGCAGGAGCTCCCTCCCGGAGCTGTCAGCCAAGGGCTCGCTACAGATAAGCCCTCAGCAAGCCGCGCCAGTTCACCACCTGCCCAGCTCCCGGGAGCTGGTGTCTTGAAGTTTGAAGGGTAGTGCTGACCCTGCCTCGACTTAGGAACGTGGGGAGAAGCCACCAGAATGAGGGACAACGATGGTAGAGAGATTAGAAAAGAGAAAAGCTAGGGACTGGTGACACCCATCACATTTTCAGCTTAGACACACCGAGCGCACAATAAGAGACCGGTCAACACGCAACGAGGGGCTCAGAGGCTGATTTCTGACAGCTCCTGCCTTCCCAGTCAAGGCCTATCAGCTGGGAGACACAGGGAGGAGCAACACCCCAAAGCTACAAGAGCTTCCTAAGTCAGGATCTAGGAAGAGCAAAACCACAGCAAGAGCAGAACATGAAGGGGCAGAGATGACACTGGCCCGACCCAGGTCAGAAACAGGGTCTGTGCCCAGCAGTGGAGATGGGAGATCTCCAACTCAACAAACAAGGCGCCATTTCTCCATTCAAGTCAAGGTGGAAGGGTACCTCTGCTTGAGGAGAATCTCTCTGCTTGGGAGAGTCCAGCACAGAGACACAGGGATGATGAAGAGAGTGGAGCTTCTCCCTGCTGAGGAAAGGCTGAGGGAGCTGGGAAAGAAGGAGCCGGAGGAGTGACCCCATGGGTGTTGATCAATGTGTGAGGGGTGGGTGTGAGGAGGATGGAGCCAGGCTCTGCTCAGGGACACCCAGTGACAGGACAGGGGGCAGTGGGTGTGAGCTGGAGCAGAGGAGGTTCCACATCAATGTGAGAAGGACCTTCTTCCCAGGAGACACTTCAAACCCTCCTGGCCATGTTCCTGAGGGACTGGGTGTAGGGGCTCCTGCTGTGTCAGGGGAACGGGACTGGCTGGTCTCTTGAGGTCCCTTCCCATCCCTGATGCTCTGCGAACACCGCTCCTAGGACACGTGCTGTCTGACACCAGGACTGATGAGGCACTCGGGGCCCACACCAGCCAGGGGACCCCTGCATCAGGGGTCCAAATCTCACTGCACAGCTCTCTTATTTTCTCCACAACAAGAAGGTACTTACGCTGTTCACTGCTCCGGGCAAGGACAGGAGTCCATAGACAATAACCCTTCTGAAATCCAAAGTCTGTCTTGGAGAACACAGAGCACCCACCCTCCAGCTCAAGCCCAGTAGTTCTCCCAGCGCAGCTGTTCTTTCACTTTCGATTCTAAAGCAGCTGCACTGCTCTTGGGGCCCTACTCACAGCTCCTTTCCCAGTTACTCCCATCCCAAGACGTTGAGATTGGGGCTCCTGAGGCTGGCAAAAGAAGGCAAACCCCACACTGCCCTTGAGTCCGATATCAAATACTTAGACCGTCCTGGACAAGGAACATCAGAGACCTGCACCAAAGGAGATCAGGGCCATAAGCTCGTTAACCTCAGGAGCCAAGTCCATAGAATCATCAGGCACTGGAAGGGACCACGAAAGACCATCTAGTCCAATCCCCCTGCCTGGAGTCTCCAGGAGCAGAGACAGGGCTGCTGTGACACACGCTGCTGGGGGCTACCCAAGACCGTCCTTCTCCAGTACCTCTGCCATCTGTCAGCGATCGATCGTCCCCCCAGCACAGGTTCCAACCACCCTGACAGTGAGAACCCACCAAGTATTTCAGAGGTGCAGAAGTCAGCAATAAGTGATTAATCTCCACCCTAGAAAACCCCTTAGTCAGCAAAACCAAGCCCCTGTGGTGTCAACAGCACTTTGCTGCGCGCAGCCTCGGGCACGCACGCGTGCTGCCTTGCAGACGCGAGCCGCAGCCGAGACACACGGCCCCTGCCAAGTGGGTCTGTCCTTGCTCTTCGTGTGTCTGACACGGCCTCTGTCACCTGGCAGCACCCCCGGGTTCTGCAACCCCGAGGTTCTCAGAGGCCAAAGTGGCCCTCAAAGCACCATGAGACTTCACCCAGGCACGCTGGTCTGGGCTTTGCCTGGCATGTGGTGGTTCCCCCCGCCAGGAAGGCACGAGGGACGACTCCAGAGGCACCGTGCTCCACAGGTGCCCCTCTCTGCATCCAGGAGGGCCTCCTGCGGGCAGTGCTCACGCTGAGATGATACAGAATCACAGAATCCTTAGGGATTGGAAGGGACCTCAAAAGACCATCCAGTCCAACCCCCTGCCACAGCAGCATCACCTAGGCCAAGTGACACAGGAACCCATCCAGGCGGGTCTTAAACGTCTCCAGAGAAGGAGACTCCACAAACCCCCTGGGCAGCCCCTTCCAGGGCTCTGTCACCCTCACTGGGAAGAAGGTCCTCCTCACACTGATGTGGAACCTCCTCTGCTCCAGCTCACACCCACTGCCCCTTGTCCTGCCACTAGATGCCCCTGAACAGAGCCTGGCTCCATCCTCCTGACACCTGCCCTTCACACATTGATCAGCATTCATGGGGTCACTCCTCAGTCTCCTCCAAACTCAACAGACCCAGCTCCCTCAGCCTCTCCTCATAAGGGAGCTGCTCTACCTCCTTCACCATCCTCGTTGCCCTACGCTGGACCCTCTCCAGCAGCTCCACATCCCTCTTGAACCGAGGAGCCCACGACTGCACACAAGACTCCAGATGTGGTCGAACCAAAGCACTGTCTTTGGGTTACTTTTGAGCGTGGTTCTCCATCACCCTTCCTCTCCAGAGACGGCCCATTCTCCTGCAGGCTCCTTCAAGGCACCCAGAAGGGCTCTTTAAATCTCAGCACCCAACTCTGCTCTACAAACAAGTGATACTGTGACTAACGGGCTGTGTCCTGGAGCGTTTCCAGCCGCACTCGGGTTACTGCCAGTTCCACAAGCAAAGCTGCCCTCTGGAGAGCTGCACCGCAGATCAGAGACCAAACCCACATGAAGACCAGGGGGGTCATGCTGTGGACTGAAGGGACTATGATCAGCATCCCCCAAGAGAAGCAGCCTGGTACTACCGACAAGGAGAATCCCAGGGAGGCCACCGCGTTCCCTGGCACAGGGAGCAGACTCAAAACCTTCCTTGTAGGAGATGCGACCTGGAAAGACAAAGCTGAAGGCAAAACCACCCACTTCCACTCAGGCCATCACCTGCTCCACCCCTTTTGACTACAGCACAAACAGAAGGAGCTGGATGGCTCTGAGAAGCTACCAAAGGAGATTTTAGCTGAATATTCACTGGGACATCAACTCTCCTGCTTCAGAGCTCATTAACCACTAAGGGGAAAAGAATGTTCTGGAATCATGGAACCTTGCTATCAAGATCAACTGAACAGTGGTGAGAACTGCTGGCTTACGGGATCGAAGACCACAAGACCATTCAGGTCTTTTCCCACCTGAATGATTCTAAGAAACACCTTCCCTTTCATGAATCCATCTGGCAGTTGAGGAGCTGTCGTTCCAACGTGTCTCAAGATCAAACTGAGACGGCCCTGCTGGGGAACCCTCTTGAGGAAGGAACCAGCTGAGCTCCTCTAGCCTGTCTGGACACCTGCAGTAGGCACTGAACCAGTGCTAACTCCAAGAGACCCACCTAAGGGCTGGACTCAATGACCTTGAAGGTCTGCTCCGATCTCAATGACCCTATGATTCCACCTGTAATTACTGCAGAATGTGTTTTAAATCCTCCAGTCCACAACCAACCTCACTCGTGGCCTTCTTCAAGCAGGTTAGACACATCGTGAACCCTCTGTTTGACAAGAGACCTCCCATTTACTAAGTCCCAGGGGAACTTCAAACCCACCCTTTTTAAAAATGATGTTTGTGTGGCCGGTGCAACTCCAAGAGACACTCGGCGCCTCAGACAAGCTGGGCTACTTCTGAGGCTGGAAAGCAAATAGAGGAGGTATTCTGGACGCGAGGCTGCCGGGACCCGTCCTGCTGGACGCGAGGCTGCCGGGACCCGTCCTGCTGGACGCGAGGCTGCCGGGACCCGTCCTGCTGGACGCGAGGCTGCCGGGACCCGTCCTGCTTCCCACAGTGGCAGTTCCACCCCCACCTCCTCATGCCCAAGCACTTGCTGCCCCACTTTCTGCCTGGACACACCGCTCGAGCAGCCCAGACTCCGGTTATGTCACTGGGTATTTCCAGCGCTGCTCTCCTGCCCTCTTTTCACCTGGACCTTACATAAACAGCCTCGCACTCTTGGCAGCAGCTGCACCCTGAACCCTCTGCTTCCGTTTAACTGGATGTGGGGGGTGCGGACACCCCAAGGTAGGAAATGCTGGAAGGGCTGCCAGGTAAACTACAGCACCCCCATAAAACACAGACACATGATGAGGAACCAATGCCACGCAGAATCACAGAGCATCAGAGATGGGAAGAGACCTCAGAAGATCACCCAGCCCCATCCCCTGGACACTGCAGGATGTCCCAGATCTAGTCCCAAAGGAACAGCCCAGGAGGGTTTGAAATGTCTCCAGAGAAGGAGACTCCACAACCCCCTGGGCAGCCCCTGCCAGGGCTCTGGCACTCTCACCATGAAGAAGGTCCTTCTCACATTGATGTGGAACCTTCTATGTTCCAGCTCACACCCACTGCTCCTCTTCCTATCACTACATGACACTGAGCAGAGCCTGGCTCCATCCTCCTCACACCCACCCTTCACATCTTGACCAACACCCATGGGGTCACCCCTCAGGCTCCTTTCTCCCAGCTCCAGAGCCCCAGCTCCCTCAGCAGGGAGATGCTCCCCTCCCTCCATCACCCCTGTGGCTCTGTGCTGGGCTCTCTCCAGCAGCTCTGTGTCCTTCAGAAACTCAGGGGCCCACAACTGGACACAAGATTCCAGCTGTGGAGTCCCTACGGCAGAGTAGAGAGGGAGGAGGACCTCTCTCCATCTCTGATCCACCCCAGGATGCCACTGGCCTTCTTGGCCACCAGGCCCATTGCTGGCCCCTGGCCATCCTGCTGGCCACCAGGACGCCCAGGTCCCTTTCTCTCGCGCTGCTCTCCAACAGGCCAGTCCCCACCCTGTCCTGGTCCATGGGGTTGCTCTTGCCCAGCGGCCAGACCCTTCGCTTGCCCGTTGCGACACGACCTCCGCAGCTCGAGTGGCAGCAGCCTTCACAACGGCGCCGCTCAACGCAAAGCTCTGCCAAACACAAGTTTCCAAACCGCCCCGATCAGGCCAAGCTGCACTTCTCTTAATGCCACCCCACTCAGCCCTAACGAGCTCCAGGCTGCAACCCCGACGTGCATTTAGGAAGGGGAAGTTCTGGAAGTTGTACCGAAGCAACTAAGCAGAGGGAACCTGAGAGGCCACCTTAATCTTCTGCAGCCCGGCGCTGCCACAAACAGCGGTAAATTCCTCCGCAGGCTCCCGACTTAATCTTCTCTGGATTGCAATGTATAAGCCCTCCTTTGTTGGCCGCGGCGGCTGGACCCCCGCTGACATGTCAGAGCCTGTGAGCGTTAGGCGGAACACAAACACGCGGCCTCCTATCGCATTTTGTCCTCCTTCTCCTCTTTTCTAGAGGATGACGACGGATACGACGGGGAGCAACAACACCAAAGCCAGCGCTCCCCTCCTGAGCCAGAGACACCTGAGGATGGTGACCAAGGACGGACACAGCACCTTCCAGATGGAGGGTGCCCAAGGAAAAGGCCTGGCCTACCTCCGCGACGCGTGGGGGATACTGATGGACATGCGCTGGAGGTGGATGATGCTGGTCTTCTCTGCTTCCTTTGTCCTCCACTGGCTCGTCTTCGCAGTGCTCTGGTACCTGCTGGCCGAGATGAACGGGGACCTGGAGCTGGACCACGACGCTCCACCTGACAACCACACTATATGCGTCAAGTACATCACCAGCTTCACAGCCGCCTTCTCCTTCTCGCTGGAGACGCAGCTCACGATTGGCTACGGCACCATGTTCCCGAGCGGGGACTGTCCCAGCGCCATCGCGCTGCTCGCCATCCAGATGGTCCTGGGGCTCATGCTGGAAGCCTTCATCACAGGTAATCCCTCACGCTTCACCTTTGAGCAGGGGCAGGGGGACAGTTAGCTTTGAGAAACGAGCCTGAAAGACGCAGTGATCACGCTGACATCCGTTCGGAACAGCCCCGTTGCTCACCGAGCAACCTGCTCGAGTGAAGGCGCCCCGGCTCTGCAGCGGGGCTGGAACTGGACCATCTCTGAAGTCCCTTCTGACCCTGGCCAGTCTCTGATTCCGTAGGGATGAGGAGCTTTCGGCTGTGCAGTAGGGAAAACTAGAAGCCCTTCCCTTAACCGAAGGTGTAAAACAGGTGGTACCCAGGCTGGGAGTTGAGAGCCCCACTGCTCCTCACCAGTACTCGTGGCAGGGCTCCACTTGACGCTCTTACTTCTCACTCCATTCTCCATTTCCCCGTGGAACTGCAATACGTGAAGGCAGGCTGGTTTGATGGTCGGGTTTGTTTTCACCGGGATGAGGTATAGCTCCTGATGCTTAAATACTGCTCCCTTTACAGCACCGCAGCTCTTTTCTGAGATGTTTAGAGTTTTCTTTGAAGTCACTTCTGGGTTTCCAGTATTTCAAAAGCTTTGGAGAAGACACAGGTTAGGTTGACGTGTATTTTTAAGGAGCTCCTCCGGCAGCAGCACGTTAGGATCGGGTGCTACTACCCAGTACAGTAAAACAGGGGCAACCAACAGCTCTCCTTCCTACAGCCACTGCTCATCCTCCTAATGCTAGTAAGGGAAGGGAGTTCAGAACAGCTGGACTTCTCTAACCAGTTAGTTATGTGCAGGAGGGTTAGCGCGGCACCAGCCACCAGCCCTTGCTCCTCTGGACCATTTCTCAGAGCTCAGAGGCCGTAGGTTTCAGTTTGCTCTCTCCCACGACACAGGTGCTTTCGTGGCCAAGATCGCCCGGCCAAAGAACCGGGCCTTCTCCATCCGCTTCACCCGCCTCGCCGTGGTGACGCGCACCGAGGGGAAGCCGTACCTTGTGTTCCAGGTGGCCAACACGCGCTCCAGCCCGCTGACGGCCGTCCAGATCTCTGCCATACTTTACCAAGAACAAGAGAGCGGGCAGCTGCACCAAACCAGCGTTGACTTCCACCTGGACAGCGTTACCTTGGACGAGTGTCCTTTCTTCATCTTCCCGCTCACCTACTACCACTTGATCACCCCCTCCAGCCCCCTGGCTGCTCTCCTCCAAAGAGAAGCCGCTCACCACTTTGAGCTGGTCATCTTCCTGTCTGCTGTGCAGGAGGGCACCGGCGAAACGTGCCAAAGGAGAACGTCCTACCTCCCCTCGGAGATCGTGCTGTACCACCGCTTCGCTCCCGTGCTAGCCCGCAACGCCAAAGGCGAGTACCAGATCAAGATGGAGAACTTCGACAAGACCGTTCCCGAGCTCCCGGCTGTGGCCGGCACAAAGAGTCCAAAAAGGACTGACAAGGAGATCCGCGTCAACGGCCAGCACGCCGACGGCTTCCAGCTTTCTGAGACTGGCTTCACAGAATAGAGGCCGACCAGACCTGGAACTCTGGGCTTTTTTAATTATTAAACTTTCAGGTTCCATTTACAACCTCCCTTCCCCCCTCGCCTGCCCCGCCACCTTCTAGTGACCTTGCTCTGGTACTCCCCTCCTTCTGATGACCGTGTGACGTGCAGAGTGAAAAGAACCGGAGCGCCGTGGAAGCTGAGGGGGGCTGGACTGACCAGCCAGGTACAAGAATGAAATGTAAAAGGACTTAACAGAGCTACCTGCTGAATTCACCAGACTGTGATGGAAGCTGCACTGACCCTGACAGGAGAGACCTCCAGAACTCCCCAAAATCCTAACGAACCCGATCGCCACAAAACAGACCACAGAACGCTAGAGGAACATTCCAGTCAGAACCAAGACGGGGTCACTGACACGGATTTGCTCTGGGATAAGCAGCTCTGGTCGCCTTCCGGGAACAGGGAGCTCCGTCAGTCTGCAGAGGGCTGAACTCACCGGGAGAAGGCAGCCGCTGCCAGGCTCCGGCGGCAGCGCCAAGCGGCCCCGCTGCGCTCACCACGCAGGACTGCAAACACTAACTGCAGCGCTCCCTTCGAGCCAGCTCCGTGCAGACACCACCCAAGACCCCCGTGCACGTGGCAAATGGGACTGCCATCCTGTCTGGAAGCAGTGAGTAACGTCCTGAGTGGCCCAACTCAGGTGCTCTGGTTTGCGGAGAGGACGTGCTCTCGCCCTCGCGCTGTCCGTCTCGAGTGGCTCTGCCCCCGAAGGGTGCAACTACCTACACGATGAGTACCGCTGCGCCCGGGTGCCGTGTGCGCTCTTTGAGGGGGATGGTGGGACGAGGGCTGGGCTTGCTGACCCTGGGGGTCCTTGCCAGCCGTGACGGCCCTACGGTTCTACGAGTCGCGCCAAGATTTGCCTGTACACACAGCACCACACGTATCTAGCAGCACCTGAATCAATCTGAGAATAAAAAATTCAGCTACACGCGAGACTCGTGTGTTGCAGTGCCTCCGAGCCTCCCGCAGCCGAGCGCCACAGTCAGGAGCTGGCTTTCAGAGGGAAAAGGCTTTACCCTGAAACCCAGGTGGCACCACCAGCCGCTGCCACTCTGCTGACACTTCACTGGCGCAAGCAGCTTGAGACCGCTGACTGCTGCTCTTTGATGAGACACTGTTGAACAGAGCCCTGCTCGGGCCCCAAAACTCTGTTAGCTGAAGCAAGTCCCCACCCCAAGAGAGCTCTGCAAAGAGCTGCTTTGCTTCAGGGTCTGGGGAAAGAGAGGGGCCACTACAACCATCAGGAGATGGAGCATCTGCTGTATGAGGACAGGCTGGGAGAGCTGGGGCTGGTCAGCCTGGAGAAGAGAAGGCTCTGGGGGGACCTTCACCTTCCAGTACCTGAGGGGGCCACCATGAAGGCAGGGGAAGGTCTTTTCAAGGGGGCTTGTCTGGACAGGACAAGGAGCAGTGGGTTCCAGCTGGGAAAGGAGAGATTGAGGCTGGATCTTAGAAACAAGTTGCTCAGTGTGAGGGGGGCTGATGGCTGGAAGGGGCTGCCCGGGGAGGTGGTGGTGGGGGCCCCATCCCTGGAGTAATTTCAGGTCAGGCTTGAGGAGGCTCTGAGCAGCCTGACCTAGGCAGAGCTGTCCCTGTGTAGGGAGGCTGGACTGGATGACCTCTGGAGGTCCCTTCCAGCCCAGAGCACTCTATGAGCCCATGAGAGGAGGAGCAGGCCCACAGAAGCACCTCACACGGGGCAGCAGAAGGAACCCGAAGGCCCACGTCTGCAGTGGGAGGCAGCTCGTGGCAGAACTGTCCAGGCACTGCCTCCCACATCCCAGACCTCAGCCAGACGTGCTCGAGCACAAGAGCTCAGCATCTCTTAACACTTCCCGTAAAAGCCTTCATAGACACCACGGACCTTGCAGAGCACCACAACATCCACCCCATTAATGCATGAACTTCACCCCTGCCTCCCCCAGCTGCTGACACACCTGGAGCCCAGAGATCCCTTTGCCACTCTCCCGCCAGTATTTTTGCAGGTCTTACTTCCATGTTTTCTACCAACCTCAGACACCGAGTTCTTCTAGATGGTCTTTCGAGGTCCCTTCCACTCCCCTAACAGATTAAGAGGCAGTGCAAGACTACCAGAGGCTCCAGTATCAAGCCTCCAACACACCGTTAGGAGAACAGAGCAGCACTGTGTGTGAGGCTCCTTTTCCCACATAGCCCACACTCCTGCCTGAAGCCAAGTGCTCTACTGTGCCTGAGGCTCTGCTTCTCCCATAGATCCCACCCTCCTGTCTCAAGCCAACTGCTCCAAAGCTCAGACACATCACAGAATCCTTAGGAACCAGAAGGGACCTCGAAAGATCATCCAGTCCAACCCCCCTGCCACAGCAGGATCACCTAAACCAAGTCACACAGGAACTCATCCAGGTAGGTCTTAAACATCTCCAGAGAAGGAGACTCCACAACCCCCCTGGGCAGCCCCTGCCAGGGCTCTGGCACCTTCATTGGGAACAAGGTCCTTCTCACACTGATGGGGAACCTCCTCTGCTCCAGCTCACACCCACTGCCCCTTGTCCTGTCACTGGGTGCCCCTGAGCAGAGCCTGGCTCCATCCTCCTCACACCCACCCTTCACATATTTATCAACATCCATGGGGTCACCCCTCAGTCTCTTCTTCTCCAAGCCAAAGAGACCCAGCTTCCTCAGCCTCTCCTCGTAAGGGAGGTGCTCCACCTCCTTCATCATCTTCGTTGCCCTACGCTGGACCCTCTCCAGCAGCTCCACATTCCTCTTGAACTGAGGAGCCCAGAACTGGACACAAGACTCCAGAGGGGGTCTCATCAGGGCAGAGTAGAGGGGCAGAAGAACCTCTCTTGATCTGCCAGCCACCCCCGTTCTGATGCACCCCGGGATGCTGTTTGCCCTGTTGGCCACAGGAGGGTGACACTGCTGGCTCCTGGCCATCCTACTGGCCACCAGGACCCCCAGGTCCCTTTCTCCTGCACTACTCTCCAGCATGTCAGTCCCCAGCCTGTCCTTGTACCTGGGGTTGTTCTTGCCCAGATGCCAGACTGACCCCTGTTCTACTTCATTAAGTTTCTCCCTGCCCAGCTCTCCAGCCTGTCCAGGTCCTGCTGAATGGCCGCACAGCCTGCAGGGACTTCTCAAACGCCCTTGGCTCCTAAGCTAGTGTTAGTCAAGAGGCTGCCCAGAGCATTAGGCAGCCTTTGTGCAGCACTAAACACCAACCACGATCAAGACCACAACCTGCTCATTGTCTTCCCCAACAGCCTCGGCCTTCCAGAAGCAGCCAGAGCTGTGACAGCCTGCAAGGGAAGCTCACAGCTTCACCTTACACCTAAATTGAAGAGTTTAGTTCAGGCCTGGCCGAGGCTGAGCTGTCCCTGAGCAGGGAGGTTGGACTAGATGATCTCTCAAGGTCCCTTCCAGCCTAGAACGTTCTGTGATTCTAACAGGAGCCGTCAGGCAGTGCAGAAAGCTGCGTGGTTTTGGAGTAAGCCATCTGACCCCTCACAGTGAAGCAGAAGAACATGGGGACACCATCTTCTCCAGAAGATGCAATCAACTCTAGCAAATACAACTACTGCCTAGCAGCAGCAGATCTCTACTTGTCTGCTGTTGAAGCTGCAGTCCTGAGATCTCAGGAGCCATCCCTTGCCATTTGCTGCCTTTCAATCCTGAGAAGTCTCTGAATGTGATGACAAAGTCCACAGTTTCACTTAAAGGTGGACAATCTCAGCCCGAGCTCAAGCGAAGCAGCCTCTTTTGAAGGGAAACAGTGACAACAACAAGCAGCATCTTCACTTCGTGCAGCTGTCAAGTTCAAAACCAGAACAACCAAAGCACTCTGAAGCAAACCAGTTCCTACCTGGAGAGAGGACTTAGAGGGCTCTGAAAACGACCCCGGTAATTTAAGGCTCTTAAGACATGTCCCATCCTGGCAGTTTGTGCTACTCTCACTACAACACCCAAATATTAACCGCTGAGCACAGATGAAGGAAGCCCTTCCTCAGGGACGGGGGGACCACAGCCTGGACTGGGCTGCCCAGGGCAGTGGGGGAGTCCCCATCCCTGGAGTGCCCTGGTGTGGCTGATGGGGTGATGTTAGCTCCTGGGCTGGGCTGGCTGAGCTCAGAGGGCTTGTCCAGCCTCAGTCACTCTGGGATTCCAGAGATGCCTTCCTGTCAGCTTCTAACTGCAGCTGAATCTCTGGTCTTGTCTGGAAGTTCAACCTGGGACTGCCTTCTCCAAGCTACACTCTACCAACGCGTTCACTACAGAGGACGCTCAGCCAAGACTCCCTCAGCAAAGAGCCAAAAGGTCTTCTGGGTCCTAGCGAGCAGAGACTCTGTGCTGGCAGGCTTTTACTAGCACAGAACCTGCCCCAAGCAGAGATGCAGCAGATGTGTGTGGAAACGTGCACGCTCTTAACTCTGACCTTCCTCACGGCCGAGAGCAATCAACGCAGGAGCTCTCGCAGCACAAAGTCACCGTGGGGACCACGCAACCAGCTGACAGCGACGCTCCTCGACTGCTCTCGCTGCTCTCCAAACACACATCTTCCCTAACTGGGTGCGTTCCATCTCCAGGGCGACAATCCCCTCCATGGTCAGCTCAACCAGCTGATGGAGGAGAAGTTCCTCACCTGCTCTCGCTGCTCTCCAAATACAGACTTGACCTGACTGGGTGTGTTCCATCTCCAGGGCAACAATCCCCTCCAGGGTCAGCTCAACATTCAAACAGACATCCTGGGTCTCACATAAGGACCCGGCACTTCACCCAAACACAGCCAGGTGAAGCACTTAGGAGACAGAAGAGGGCAGGAGTGGCAGAGAAGGGGACCAGATGAGAACCTGAATTAAGAGAAGGTTTGTACCACGGCAAACTGGTCCAACTCACGAGCACGGGGACCTCAGGATGTTGCTGCTGGGATCCCACCAGCAAGCATTTAAAACGCGAGCAGACCCCGAGGCACCAGGGTACGTGGCCCAGGTCAGGAGCGCTGAGAAGCAGCAGCGTGATGCCACACTGCCCCCAGAGAGCCGGGCACCCCAGGCTCTTATTTACAGCACGGCAATGGCAAACAGAAGAGAGCACGAGACCCAGCACCAAGGGTTGACAAACACACAGGTCCCTCCCCGAGCTCCTCCCTCCCGCCGCCTGCCCGGACAGGAACAAAATCATACCTGGATCTTTCCGCCCCGGTTTTTCAAAGCGTCTGTCTCCCCTAGAAAGGCAGAACACAAGTCTGAAATGAGGTCTGGGAAGGGATCAGCCCGTTTCAGCTACGGCTCGGCTTGCCTGTCTCACTTGGGAGGGGGCTCTTCTGACACAACCACGGCTGCAGGAACGGGGACAACTGACATGTTCGCGAGCACTGACACAGGCTCGGGCGGCTAGGAGTGGCTGGAGTGTGCCCTGAGCACTGGCTGTCAGCAGCACTGGGACTGAAGGAAACCCTTCAGCAGTCTGGGAGGTCGCTCAGCACCTCCACTGCAACTCTGCTGACTGATACTGCTCCAAGTGGTTCCCTCTTCCCAGGAACTCGGCGGAAAAGCTCTTTGCCAAAATGCTCTTCCGCTTGCTCCTAAGGTTCTAGAAACATTAGAACGTGAGACACACGGAGTCCGTGCTGACTCCACCTGACAAACTCAGACCTTCCGCTAACAGACACAACCACCACCTTCTCTGCAGCATTTTTATGAGGGCACAAATGGAAGCTGAGCAGATGGACTGAAAGTACTTTGAAGGGCTAGAGTTCTGTTACCTTTCCTCCCAGCTTTGTGATCTGTGCATTTCCCTGCCCCCTCCTCGCCCAAATCCACCCTCCACTTCATCAAAACTTCTTTGGTAGAAACCGCTTTCTCCTCGGCCTCTGCCTGAAAAGACAAAAAACACAAGTGTTTGTACAAACCATCAAAGCTGGGGAAGAAAACGCAGGTACAGCCGGCTCTTCCTGGGCTCCCTGCCTGCCGCCCTGAGCCCCAGTGACTTTCTCTGGGGCCAAGGGAGGAGGAGGCCAAAGACCGAAGAAGCAGCCTGGGGCAATAACCCCGATCCCGCAGCGCGAGACCCCACAGAACAGGGAACAGCTCCGCAGGGGACGCTGCACGCACACACTCACCCGACAGAAGCCACCGCAGGAGGACGACCTGTCCCCCACGGGACACACGCACTTCACACTCACAGGGAGGCTGCCAGAGCCCTGCAAGGGGCTGCCCAGAGGGCTGTGGAGTCTCCTTCTCTGGAGCCATTTCAAACCCTCCAGGCCCTGTTCCTGTGCCACTGGATCTGGGGGATCCTGCTGTGGCAGGGGGATGGGACTGGCTGACCGTCGAGGTCCCTTCCCATCCCTCACGTTCTGCGATCCTGTGAGTCACCTGGCTACCAGGACAACGTCCTTCTGCAGAGACTCTATGGTGAAGCACCTGACAAAGGGAATTCTTGGCTCTGAAACCATCACAAACTTCAGTCCCTTCATCTCTCTCTTCCTGGCTTCAAGAAAGCCAACACCTCAAAGGGCAGGCACAAACTGGCCAGGGATCTCCAGGACTGAGACAGAACGATCCAACGAGCTGGGAAATGAACTCTTGGAGAACAGACTCCAGTCTCTGGCACCTTCTGAAGAGAGCAACAACAGGCCTCTACAGCTAGAGCCAGAAGACCCCTGGAGGCACCAGGGAATTGCACTGTAGTGCTGCATCTTATGATGAGGAGCCCCTAGAAGAACAGAAGTGCTGGGGATGTTGGAACTGGATGATGGTTCCCTCCAACCCTGAGTGATTCTGATTCCATGGCTTCTCCAGTGGAGTCTGCTCTGGCAGGGGGACTGGACTAGATGATCTTTTGAGATCCCTTCCAATCCCTGATGATTCTATGATTCTATAAGTATCCAAGGCAGGTGCCAACAGCTTCTCTACTCCTCTGCACCACATCTTGTGCAAGAAAACCCCTCCCAGTTGCTCTCCAGGCAGAGAAAAAGAGAAGAGACCCCCCAAAAACCCAGCCAGGCTCCTCAAATACAACTGATGTCACATCAGGAACTCCAGGCTGCAGGGCACTGTAAGCAAAGACACAAAGCTACCAGGGGCACAGGTTGGGTTCTGCCTCAGAAACTGGATTTAAACCACCTCCCTGGAGAGAACTGCCCTGCTCCCAGCAGCAGCAAAGCAGCTGGCTGGCAGATCTCCCTGTCAGAGGTGCAGAGATGTTTCCTACAGAGTTCTGCAGATGCCCAAGCTCAGATGGAGAAACTCATCACACAAACACTGAGGTCTGCTAAACACACAGAGCACGTGGGTTCAGGACTGAACTGCAGCTGCCTGCAAGTGGAGCAGATACTAGGTGGTGCTCCTTCTCCTCTGCGTTTTGCCACAGCTCTTATTCTCTTGCCAAGGCATTGCTCGTGGCTGTTAGGACAGAATGCTGAGTAAAGCCACTGCCTGACACAGCTGAGCTGTTCTTCAACTCAGGTGGGGGCAGAGAACTTGACTGAGCACTTCAAGCAACAGAGGAGAGACTAGGGTCATACCTGCCCCCATCAGAACACTTGCCCATGGCAAACCTGATATGACCAGGTTGACCACAGTCAAGAGAGCAGAATAAATTGCAGAGGGAAGAAACAGTCAAGATCACAGAATCACAAGGGATTGGAAGGGACCTTGAAAGATCATCTAGACCAATATGAGGCACAACAGGGGCTGGAGCGAGGGCAGAGATGGGCAACAGAGCTGGGGAAGGACCTGGAGAATCAGTCTGCTGAGACTGAGAGATGGAGAGAGCTGGGGCTGTTTAGTTTGAGGAGGAGGAGGAGGAGGAGGAGGAGGAGGCTGAGGGGAGCCCTCATTGCTCTCTACAAGTATCTGAAAGGACCCTGCAGAGATGTTGGGCTCTTCTCACAGGTCATCATAGAATCATTCGAGGTCCCTTCCGATCCGTAAAGATCATCCAGTCCAACCCCCTGCAACAGCAGGATCACCTAAACCAAGTCACACAGGAACGCATCCAGTCGGGTCTTGAATATCTCCAGAAAAGGAGACTCCACAATCCCCCTGGGCAGCCTGTTCCAGTGCTCCGTCACCCTCACCGTGAAGAAGTTCCTTCTCAGGTTGATGTGGAACCTCCTATGTTCCAGCTTACAACCATTGCCCCTCGTCCTATCACTACATGACACTGAGAACAGCCCAGTGCCATCGTCCTGACACCCACCCCTCACATATTTACAGACATTAATGAGGTCACCCCTCAGGCTCCTCTTCTCCAAGCTCAAGAGACCCAGCTCCCTCAGCCTTTCCTCGTAAGGGAGGTGCTCCACCTCCTTCATCATCTTCGTTGCCCTACGCTGAACTCTCTCCAGAAGCTCCACATCCCTCTTGAACTGAGGAGCCCAGAAAAATGACAGAAGCAGAGGGAAGGGCTTCCAGCTCCAGCAGGGGAGGGTTAGACTGGGCATCAGGAAGAGGTTCTTCCTGGAGAGAGTGATCAGGGACTGGACTGGGCTGCCCAGGGTGGTGGTTCAGTTCTCATCCCTGGATGAGTTCAAAAGTTGCTCAGATGTGGTGTTGGGGGATCGGGTTTGGGGGTGACCTTGTAGAGTAGGGTTGCTGGTTGGACTTGATGATCCTGGGGGTCTTTTTCCAACCTGAATGACTCTGTGGTCCTCTGATCAAAGCAGCACCATGTTTACCCAGTGAAGGTATTATAGGTCCCCTAAGACCCTGGCAAAGGGCTCCACTCTGCTCTGCTCCACAAATAAAGCCCAGGAATGCTCAAGCATCTCCCACAACAGCAATCTCTGCTGAGCTTCTTCCCTGCAGGAAGGCTCTCTTCCTTCCTCTCACAGGAGATAACAAAGCAAAAGAAACAAGAGAAGCCACAGGCAGGCAGAGTCAAAACAGAGAGAAGGCACTGACTCATCTCCTGTCTCTAAGGTAGTGGAGGTGGAAAGTTGCCTCCACTCCTCCAGCAGAGACAAAACCCACCGCCCATTTGTGGTTTGTTTCACTGCAAGTGACAGCAGCACCTGCAGCGCTCCCCTGGCAGCGAGGGCGCGCGGACGTGCGCTGGGTGCTGAGAGCAGGCACCCGGAGGAGGAGCCAGGACGCTGCCGACACGGGGGATGTCATCAGCAATAAAGCCAATGTCCCTGAACGTGGGGAAGAACAGAAACCATTTGAACAGCTTTATAGGTCTGTGAGACAAGAGCCTGAGAAACCTCCCTCCGCTCACCCCGGCTCCATGCAGCGGCTCATCAGCACTGCAGCCGCGCTCAGTCACCGCCACGGCCGCCGTGGGAAGAGGAGGGTGCGAAAGGCCCACACGAACGATGCCAGTAACCTGGCTGGAGGCTGCCCAGGAGCCGTGCTGCTCCTCTGCCCCAGGAGTCCCCATACCACTTAGGACTGGGCAGGACCTACTGAAGCCACCTCTGCCCTGGCTGCGTTGCCGTTCTCCCATGGCACATGTGTCTGAGGCAAGGCTGGGGGAGCTGGGAGTGACCCAGAGCCTGAGGGGTGACCCCAGGGATGTTGATCAATATGTGAAGGGCAGGTGTCAGGAGGAGGGAGCCAGGCTCTGCTCAGGGGCACCCAGTGACAGGACAAGGAGCAGAGGAGGTTCTACATCAATGTGAGAAGAAACTTCTGGCCAATGAGGGTGACAGAGTCCTGGCAGGGGCTGCCCAGGGGGGGTTGTGGAGTCTCCTTCTCTGGAGACATTTCAAACCCTCCTGGCCATGTTCCTGTGGAACTGGATGATATTCCAAGGTCTCTTCCAATCCCTAATGTTCTGGGACTCTGTGACAAGAAGCACCCAACAGCACCCAGGAGGAGGACACGTGCACCCACACCCAGCTCCCCGCTGCGTGAGAAGCGCTGCATTCAAGCAGATCCTACCAAGCTGCAGAAGACAAGGAGCTACAGCAGGAAAACCCTGGTGTAGAGCGAGTTATTCAGCAAGTGCTGGGCAGATGAGCTGAAAGTGCAGACCAGGACACAGCTAACACCGTGTCCACTTCCCTCTGGAAAGTGCTGGCAGATGGGATAGAGCTGCACGTGTGAGCACACTGACTGCTGTTCCATTCACAGCACCCCAGAGTGATGGAACAGTGGGGATTAGAAGAGACCTCGAAAGATCAGCCAGTCCATCCCCCCACCACAGGATCCCCTACATCCAGTCTCACAGGAACATGGCCAGGAGGGTTTGAAATGTCTCCAGAGAAGGAGAGTCCACAACCCCCCCTGGGCAGCCCCTGCCAGGGCTCTGCCACCCTCACTGGGAAGAAGTTCTTTCTCAGACTGATGTGGAACCTCCTATGTCCCAGCTCACGCCTGCTGCCCCTTGTCCTGTCATTAAATGACACTGAGCAGAGCCTGGCTCCATCCTCCTCACACCCACCCTTCACATATTGATCAACACCCATGGGGTCACCCCTCAGGCTCCTTTTTCCCAGCTCCAGAGCCCCAGCTCCCTCAGCCTTTCCCCAGCAGGGAGATGCTCCACTCTACTGTCCCTGTGGCTCTGCACTGGAATCTCTCCTGCAGCATTCCTGCTCTCCTTGGCTTTCTTTGTGGCTAATAACTCTACAACAACATGCTTCTGTTAAACAGAATTCCACTGCTCCAAGTGCCTGGCACATGAGAGGGTTTTCCAGGAGCAGCTGCTGCAGCAAGGATCGACCGCGAAGTCAGGAGACGCCGATGAACCCTTCCACTGAGGGGCTGGAGGCAGTGGCTGTGCCGTTGGTCTTTCAGCAGTTCCTCAGAAGCTTCAGAATGAGGGCATCAACCCACTGGATATTTTAACTCTGACAACCAAAAGCCTCTAAAGCTGGAAAACAGACAAGTGAAAAACTGGGAGGCACAAGCAATGAGCAGGAAGCAGCAGCCACTGTCATCCCAATCATCAGGACAAGCAAGTCCAACAGCACGAGGAAGTGACTGAAGTTACAGCGTGGCTGGAGCTGCCACAGCTCTGCGTGGGAAGAGCAGGGTAACTGCAGTTCAGCCGCTGCTGCTAGCTGTGAGAACCTCCACGCTTCCCAGCGGCGGCAAACAAAGGGGAAAGAGGGTGGGAGGGGAAGGAGCTCCAATGGGAAGCAAAGTGTCCTGCACAGGGGCCGTAACCAGGCAGGAGAAGGGCTGCAAAACAAGGTGCCTGCAAGCTCACAGCCTGCTCCAGGGACTATTTAAATCTCTCCCTGTCTGAGGCTCTTGTTCACCAGTGTTGACATTCCAGCCCCGCCGGCACAAAGCGCAGGGCTTAGCTGCACACCCCGGGGAGCTCCAGGAAAACAAGTCCATCAGAACGAGGGTCACGCGCAAGAACGTGGGTTTCTCTGGAGAGCAGGGCTCCAGAACCGAGGAACCTGCCCCGCGTGGACTTCCCCCTCCACACAACACACGTACAGCGCGAGTGACGACCGCGGCACACGGCAAAGGGCTCTGAACAGGCAGGTCAGGCTGTGCTTCAGCCCCCAGAGAAACGTGGCACCGAGATCAGAGCCGCTTCCACGGGGCGAGCGCGTCCGCGTCGGCGACACAGAGCTGTCGGCAGGAGGGCTCGGGGTAACTAACGAGACAACATCTCCTGAGGGAGCCGGTGTGGTCTGAAGTACTGCTGGGGGAGTCACATTTGGGGGGTCAACAAGCACCCTCCTTGATCAGTTCGCTCCCCCTTCCCTTCACCAGCCTGCCTCTCGCCCCACGCCACCATCGGTGCCTCAGCCCCCCGCACAGGCCAACGCTCCCTGCAGGTGACCGCTGCGCGGCCACCGCAGCCAGCAAGCTCGTTCCAGTGCTGCTGCAGCCTGCAAGGCCAGTGACAAGCAGCAGATGACCTCCTGAACGCAGGCGACGCGATCAAGCACGCTGCCAAGCGAAGCAGCTCCCTCAGGGAGCAAACCCTGACAAAGTTCCAAGTCCTCTCCTGTCACCTGAGAGATCAGAGCTGCGCGCAGAGCTTGTGCTTGCGAGCGACACGCGAGGCGCAGAAGGCGGATGTCGGCAGCCCTGCGAGCTGGAGCTTGACCCAGGTATCAGAAACAGAGCCCCTAAGCACAGGGATACCCTGACCACGGAACGCTGCTGCTCTGCCCTGGCAGAAGCCCTCGTTTGCTTGCTGAGACACAGGAACTTTGGGGAGACTAAAGCCAGGAGTAACTGCTCGGGGGAGTAACAGGGGAAGAGTGGAGACACAAGCAGCATCCAGGATCAGTGAAAGAGGCCAGGCTCAGTCACTGACTGGAGAAGCAGATTCTTCACGGCTCAGCACAAGCCATGAAGGTGGATCAGAAGAGGAGTGGTTAGTAAATCAAGAGAGGTTCTACTCCCCCTCTACTCTGCCCTGATGAAACCCCACCTGGAATTTTGTGTCCAGTCATGGGCCCCTCCATTCCACAAGGACACAGCTGCTGGAGAGAGCCCAGTGCAGAGCCACAGGGGTGATGGAGGGAGGGGAGCATCTCCCTGCTGAGGAGAGGCTGAGGGAGCTGGGGCTCTGGACCTGGGAACAAAGGAGCCTGAGGGGTGACCCCATGGATGTTGGTCAGTGTGTGAAGGGTGGGTGTGAGGAGGATGGAGCCAGGCTCTGCTCAGGGGCACCCAGTGACAGGACAAGGGGCAGCGGGTGTGAGCTGGAGCAGAGGAGGTTCCACATCAGTGTGAGAAGGACCTTGTTCATGGTGAGGGTGACAGAGCCCTGGCAGGGGCTGCCCAGGGGGTTGTGGAGCCTCCTCTTCTGGAGACATTTCAAACCCGCCTGAACACGTTCTGTGTGACTGGATGTAGAGGATCCTGCTGTATCAGGGGGATGGACTGGCTGATCTTTCAAGGTCCCTTCCCATCCCTGACGTTCTGTGATTTGCAGAATGAAGCCCCAACACCCACCTCTATTCCCAGCAGAGGTGATGGGTGGATGGTAGCAGTGCATCACCTGTCCAAGAGCACAGCAGAACAGCAACAGAACCATAACAAGGTCTGTGTAACTGACACCCCCCACACAGATACCTGCACACACTGGGGTTTTTTTACCCTGAGCACTGGGGGCAAAGACACTGATGAGGAAAGGGAAGCAACAAGGAGACGCAGGGAAGGCCGTGTCATGTTCAAACGACGGTGCCTTCGCTGGGACGGGCACGAGAGGGAAGATGACAAGCTACAAAGGGCACCGAGATGGAAGAGGGGCTTAAGGAAGGAGAGCAGGAATGAGACAACAGAGTGAGTTAGGAGTAAAACTAATACTGAAGGGAGTGAGATGTCATTGAGGACACCTCCAGACACAGGCATTCAGAACTAAATTAGAGAGGACACTAAAAGAAACCTCACCTAGGCCCCTGCACAGACAGAGGTTGCATGGTTCACTGATGACTCCTGATGGATTAATTATTCTTGATGGTACTTCCCAGTTACATCCAGAACATTAAGAAGGTGGTAACCCATCATATTTATAAATAAAACCCTCAAAACAGAGTTCAGAGCAGTATGCACCTTGAAAGGGACCTGCTAAGATAAACTCTGGATTGTTTTGAATCCAGTGACAGAGCTTGAGGACATTCCTCAGTTCGTCTGCACATGTCTGAGTGACCCACGATGAGCCATTCGCTGTGGCAGTGCCCTAAAATAGGCAAGACTCAGCCTTCTGCCACGTTCAGTTGTGTCTTTCCATTAACCTCCTTCTCCTCATGTTTCTTCTCAGGATGCTAATACAGTGAAATGACTTTTCAGAACACTGCCCACCTTCTCCTGCAATGTTAATGCCACAAGGGCATCAGCGGGTTCTTCTCTCCTTTCCCCCTAAGTTGGTTCATACCCTTCACTCTTCTCTCCTTTCCCCCTAAGTTGGTTCATACCCTTCACTCTTCTCTCCTTTCCCCCTAAGTTGGTTCATACCCTTCACTCTTCTCTCCTTTCCCCCTAAGTTGGTTCATACCCTTCACTCTTCTCTCCTTTCCCCCTAAGTTGGTTCATACCCTTCACTCTTCTCTCCTTTCCCCCTAAGTTGGTTCATACCCTTCACTCTTCTCTCCTTTCCCCCTAAGTTGGTTCATACCCTTCACTCTTCTCTCCTTTCCCCCTAAGTTGGTTCATACCCTTCACTCTTCTCTCCTTTCCCCCTAAGTTGGTTCATACCCTTCACTCTTCTCTCCTTTCCCCCTAAGTTGGTTCATACCCTTCACTCTTCTCTCCTTTCCCCCTAAGTTGGTTCATACCCTTCACTCTTCTCTCCTTTCCCCCTAAGTTGGTTCATACCCTTCACTCTTCTCTCCTTTCCCCCTAAGTTGGTTCATACCCTTCACTCTTCTCTCCTTTCCCCCTAAGTTGGTTCATACCCTTCACTCTTCTCTCCTTTCCCCCTAAGTTGGTTCATACCCTTCACTCTTCTCTCCTTTCCCCCTAAGTTGGTTCATACCCTTCACTCTTCTCTCCTTTCCCCCTAAGTTGGTTCATACCCTTCACTCTTCTCTCCTTTCCCCCTAAGTTGGTTCATACCCTTCACTCTTCTCTCCTTTCCCCCTAAGTTGGTTCATACCCTTCACTCTTCTCTCCTTTCCCCCTAAGTTGGTTCATACCCTTCACTCTTTTCTCCTTTCCCCCTAAGTTGGTTCATACCCTTCACTCTTCTCTCCTTGCCCCTAAGTTGGTTCATACCCTTCACTCTTCTCTCCTTGCCCCTAAGTTGGTTCATACCCTTCACTCTTCTCTCCTTGCCCCTAAGTTGGTTCATACCCTTCACTCTTCTCTCCTTTCCCCCTAAGTTGGTTCATACCCTTCACTCTTCTCTCCATTCCCCCTAAGTTGGTTCATACCCTTCACTCTTCTCTCCTTGCCCCTAAGTTGGTTCATACCCTTCACTCTTCTCTCCTTTCCCCCTAAGTTGGTTCATACCCTTCACTCTTCTCTCCTTTCCCCCTAAGTTGGTTCATACCCTTCACTCTTCTCTCCTTTCCCCCTAAGTTGGTTTATACCTTCATGAAAACAACTGCTAACAATTTTGAGCCAAACAACTCCCTCTATTCCACCTGAAAACCACCCCTCCAACCCACCAACCTGACACAGGCACACAGCAGAGGCAAGAGACGTGTGCAGAACCACCACTAGACACAACACTCATTCTCTAGCACCACCTCACCAGGAAGGTTTCAAAGCTTTAAGGGAAAAGACTGGGCATGAGAAAAGTCTAGCAGCAGCATCTTTCAGAAGCTGGACTACCTGCGTACACGGCAGCACGTCCCACCAACAGCTCACCTCGACCTCGAGAGGAACTTCGACCTCGCGGAGCCCCTACCACCGTTCCTCCTCCACGTCCCGTCAACCGCAGGACAGCAGCACTGTTTACAGACATCGAGAAATTTCTCTGCCAAGAGAAAAAAAGAGACAAGGTCAGAGTCTATTCAGAAGACAGCAAAGAAACTAGAAACACAGCTTAATCCTACATTTAGCTTGAAGTCCTGCTGTGGCGGGGGGACTGCACTGGATGATCTTCCAAGGTCCCTTCCACTCCCTAACGTTCTGTGATTCTGTGAACCCGAGTGCTCTGGGCTGGAAGGGACCTCCAGAGGTCATCCAGTCCAACCTCCCTTCACAGGGACAGCTCCACCTAGGTCAGGCTGCTCAGAGCCTCCTCAAGCCTGACCTGAAATGACTCCAGAGATGAGGTCCCCACCACCACCTCCCCAGGCCGCCCCTTCCAGCCATCAACCCCCCACACACTGAGCAACTTCTTTCTAAGATCCAGCATCGATCTCTCCTTTCCCAGCTGGAACCCACTGCTCCTTGTCCTGTCCAGACAAGTCCTCTTGAAAAGACCTTCCCCTGCCTTCATAGAGGCCCCCCTCAGGTACTGGAAGATGAAAAGAAGGTCCCCCAGAGCCTTCTCTTCTCCAGCTCAACAGCAGCTCCGCTTCCTTCGGTTCATTACCGGCTCTCTACAAGTAACACTAACAAAGAACTGGACTCCTTGAAGACCTGAGTAGCCAAAGAGTCTACAAAAGGATCTTGGTCAGTGTTGGCGGTTCTAAGCTACTTACCTGAATCTCCCATGTTCTAGAGGCAGCCAGTGAGCACCTACTACCAGATTACTCCAGCACAGAAGCTGTTAGAACATCAGCAGCTTTAACCACAGCTATCCAGCTGCACCTGCCCAGACCTGACACCATTAATCAGAGCAATTCTAGGCTACAGGAGCACGTGAAGAGCTACAGAACTTGCACCAAGTCATATTTATCCACATCCTTTGCAGAAGTCCCAGTCCTCTCTCTAGACAGAGAGCAGCAGCAGCAGCACGCTTCAGGGAAAAGCGAGTCTATTTATGACTTGTGAAAATGAACTGACACTCAGGAAGGCAACAGCCACCAGTAAAAAGCAGTCTGGTTCTAACACAAAGCCACTGCCAACGAGAGAGCTGTTTCGATGAAGAAGGGGCGATTGTCATCAGCCCTGGCCCACTTCTCTGAGCTCAAGCAGTTGGCAAACTGGGCCAGAGAAGCGCGGAGCGCGCTCGGAATCGTTAACGAGGGAGCGCGAACGCGCACGCTTGCTGGAGGCAAGCTGGACATCGTCAGGATGCAGAGGGCTCCACAGAGCTGCACCCAGCCAAAGGGCTTACGGAAGGAACTCCTCTGACCTACTGGGGCTTTGAAGTTCTTCAGGGAACGACCAGACAAGCGGTTATGCTCTCCTGAACACCTAAACAGACAATATCCAAGCCAAGGGACACCTGAAGGAGTCTGAAAACTGCTCAGGCATCTTCTCCCTAGAGAGAAGTTCCTTCAAGAGGGCCTGGGACCTAAGCACACTTGGTGGGGAGGGGAGAGGAAATCCAGTCCCAAACAGCAAAAGAGTGAGTTCAGCTCCCAGTAACCCGACTCTGATCTCTGAACTGGAACAACACGGATGAGAGGGATGGACCCCTCACTGGACTGGATGGGTGCATCCAAAGACCTGTGCTCAGTGCCCAAAGGGAGTGACCAGCGCTGCTCCTCAAGGTCGGCACTCAGACCAGTGCTGTTTCACGTCTTTGTCGGCAACGCGGACACTGGGACCGAGAGCCTCTGCAGGCGGTTTGCTGACGACACCAAACTGTGGTGAAGTCAACATCCTGAAGGGAAGGGAGGCCATCCAGAAGATGACAGCAACTGCTTGAACAGCAAGTCAAAGGAACCACTCCCATGTGTCCTCTAAGCAAATCTGTCTTTGCTGCTGTTGATGCTTCAGCTGTTTGTGAAGCAGGGCAACACTGACCTACAGAAAGGACTCCGAGTATTGATCAGAGTCACTGTCCTGTCCAGGAGACTGCTTCATGTTTGATGCCTTATCTTTCCAACAGGAGCCAACGAGTGGCCTCTCTTCCTGCTCCAATTTTGTCCAAGGTACTTCACTTGTGGCCCTCAATGCTGAACAAACTCTCCTTTCCCCTCCGTAGAGCTTGCTGTGGTGGAAACGCAACCCTTGTAATGAGACCACGTCAGCAGCAAAGCAGCCAAGTCAAGAAAGCAAAACACAGCCTGCTGTTGAGGAGTACACTTAGTGTTGGTTCCACTGTGCGCCAAAGAGCAAGGACAACCCAGGACAGGGACTCAGCCCACTCTTGAGAAGCCAATGGAAGATGCCCCAAGAAAGAGATGGCCGAAACACACCCATGTCAGGTCTAGGCTAGCTCAGCATCCTTAGCACCACGCACGGGACACAGACAGAAGAAGAAACATGACAAACCAGAGGGCAAGTACAAAACCAGCAGTTCTGACAGCCACAGAGGGAATCCTCCCAGAGCCAAGTCAGGGGAATTTATCAAGAGGGGGTGGACAGTTTTCTCTGCTGGGAATAAAATCTAAAGGAAGGGCTTTCAAATCAGTCACCCCTGAAATGGAATATCTGCGGCCAACCTGTTCTCGCTCTTATCTCGTTCAACAATTAATTACAGACCTAAAGAAACCAAGCAAGAAAATCAGGTTGCTGCTTACACCCAAAGGTGCAGCAGAGTTCTGCGCCTTCCTGACACAGGCTAACCCTTCCTCTCGCCAAAAACCCGCGCGACTGAGCCCACAGAGCTCAGAGAGGGTGCTCCCAAAACTCCACAGTGTTCCATGGATCTGAAGATGCTCTGCATTCAAACACAGGTGGCACTGCCCTGAACCCTCTGCCAGGCTCCGCCAGCAGCCCCCCGTCACCCGAGCGCTGCACAAAGAGGTGCGTTTCAATGTAAGCCTGGACTGGAGCACGAATGGGATGTGAACTTCATGCTGACACAGAATGCTTCCACAGCTTCTGTCCTGAAATCCACGCATCTTATGTCTTAAGGGTTTTTTTAAAATCGAAGTGTACACTTGATTTTGCCTTTAAATTAATAAGTTAGCATTAGCCTAAAGAATAAATTTCTTTAATAAAAAAGATACAGACCTGTTCTTCTTCTGTAAAAGGTACAAGTGCCAGTGGTGGCAGGGGCTCCTCTTGTAAAATAGGCAGAAACTCCTTATCCAGTAGGTCTGAAGGTATCTGTACGAAAGGGAAACAGCACACCGGTGTACCCAGGGATTTCCACTGCAAGGATGTCACAGGCTTTGATTTCAAGAGAACATTCTTATCCTCTGTTTGTAACTATCCGGCACACCAGTGCTTCCAGTGATGTTTACCAGGGGATGGGTGTGACTACACATCAGGAAGAAATTCTTCACGGAGAGAGTGGTCAGGCCCTGGACTGGGCTGCCCAGAGTTGGGGGCTGAGTCCCCACCCCTGGACGTGTTGAGAAGTTGATCAGATGTCGTGTTGGGGGATCTGGTTTAGGGGCGACCTTGCAGAGTGGGGTTGAGGGTCGGACTTGATGATCCCAGGGGTCTTCTCCAGCCTGAGTGATTCCATAGGTATGGATTTATGATGTACAGAACACTCCTGGTTTAAACCAACACACATTCTAACATCTTCTCCTTAAAACCAGTGCACCACCAGATAGAAGCCCCATCAGACAGAAGCCACATCAGCAGGCAAAGCCTTCGGCCTGTGGACAAGCAGCTGCAATCACAGCTAAAGAAGCTCTAATCATAATAACAGAGGCCTGTTTCTGAAGTATCTAACTCACGATACAAGAGATGAAGACTTCTCTGAATTTTAACTGAAGCAAAGCAGCCTGGGTTTGGGGTTGTGTCTCTGGGGTAGGTGCTAGCAGAAGTCTTCCTGCTTTTAATCACAGCTGCCACGCCACATGAGCTTCAGCCAGCCACGAGTGGAGATGACACACTGAATGGACAGGGGGACAGGACACAGCTTAAAGCCATCACGTCTAGTAGTTAACCAGCAACAGCGTCCAGAGCCTCCACGGCCTCAACAACCAGAATGACCTGACGCTGTGGAAGCTGACACACATCAAAAGCAGGGTATGCTCCAACAGTAACACCCTTCTGACAAACACAGGGAGAGATGACTCTCCTAGACCATTCAGAACCATCAGAGGGCTTCCCAGGACACAGTGTTAACAGGTCCTTCCGAACCAGTTGCAGCTGTAGAGGTCGTTGCACCGTCTGACACAACACACCCCAACTGCACAAACCAACACCCTCTGACAGGCTGACTTGTTCACAGAATCATAAGGGATTGGAAGGGACCTCAATAGATCATCTAGTCCAATCCCCCTGCCACAGCAGGGAGCAACATCAAGGTTGAAATGGCAGCTGCTCAAAGCAGAGCAAGCTATGACATGGCTTGGCTTTGAGCTACACCACACTCAGCAGCTTCAGAGGCATCTTTGACATTCACTGCTCCTGCAGCAAAGGAGGGCTGCCCGTGCTGCAGGAAAACAGCAGCAGTCACAGCAGGGTACAAACAGGGAGCAGTGAGTGCATCCAACTGAAGGCACAGCCTGACACAAGGTCTTGCAGTGCCCCAAAAGGAGTCACACTCCCAACTCACTCTGTGCCTGCTGCAACAACAAACCAACCCCTATCACCATCTACAGGAACCTGATGTTTACAAATGCAAAGGTGTGAATCACTCACCTGAAACACTCTGACCTTTGCATCACCGAGAACCTGTGCTTGCAATTGGAAAACACAGGAGGAACTGGCTTTCTGCACTTCCCTCTTCTATTAGCTGTGCTACAGAGCAAAAGAAAGCACTGCCCAGGGGGGCTCTCTGGAGTCTCGGAGACATTTCAAACCCACCTGGCCCTGCTCCTGTGCAACTGGATCTAGGGGATCCTGCTGTGGCAGGGGGACTGGAGTGGATGCTCTCTCAAGGTCCCTTCCAATCCCTAACGTTGTGTGACTCAGGTTTTGGTCGTGGTGGGTACAAGAAAAGCAGCAACAGTCAATCAAACATTAGGTACAGAGTAAGAGCAGGATCAAATCAGCACACACACCCCAACACCCCACAACCAGGCCTTTTGGTTCTTTGCTGAAGGATGCACCACTTCTTCGTCCACAATCACAAACCACAACTGTTACCAAGACACTCATCAGGCCTTCCTCGTGCCTTCCTGCTCACCTTATTGTCCTTTAGAAAAAGTGCCAGCATTTCTTCTCTCCCGTAGCGATAGTCTGCTAGTTTGTACTTTGGCAAAGCCGGAGACAGAGGAGGGGATGTCACGCTCCCGCCACTAGACAGAGCTCGCAGCCTAGGATAAAGCAGAGGCAGCCATCAAAACTGAACTGAGGAGGAAGAGTCTTCGCCCCGTCATCACCCCTCTGCAACCTCCCAGAAGTAAACCCAGCACCCGAAGCAAGAGATGACCAGTTTGACTTCCCAACTCTAAAACCTGGTGCTTCAACAAGAAGAGTGAAAGAACTTCACTTCCTTCATTTTTCCCCACAGCCAGGAGTGGGGGAAAGCAGTGGGGACCCTGCTGTGGCAGGGGGTTGGCGTGGCTGACCTTCAGGGTCCCTTCCAACCCCTAATCCCCTGCAGAGCTCACATGCTGGCTGCAGAGGAGCCAGCTCCCCTCCTGAACTATTTGCTCTGGCTGCACAGAGCTCGGCTCTAAGTGCTCCACACAGACTAAAGGCAGCAGCTTCTGCCTGGCACACGTGGGACCGCGAGGAACACACTACGGAGGAAACACCTTACAAGTGGTTTATGTTTAACAAACAGCACAGGAGAGAGTATTCTGCAATGTGGATTCTGCTCGTGCCTCTGGAACCCTACAGCACTCCAGATTCCCTTTCCAAAACTTCATTCATGACGTTTTTCAGGGGGTGCTTGTCACCTTCCAAGGACCTCCATTTCTAAACAGAATCACAGAACGTCAGGGATTGGAGGGACCTTGAAAGATCATCCAGTCCAGTCCCCTGCCACATCTGAAATAATACTACAGGTAGCTGCACTTCACTTCAGAGATGGGGAAATCCTGCTGTGGCAGGGGGACTGGACTGGATGATCTTTCGAGGTCCTTTCCAGTCCCTAATGGTCTGATGTTCTGACATTTCCAACGGGGTCTGTTACAGTAAGTTAGATTCAGGGTGCCAAGTGTGGTCTCATTTCACACAGGGAAGCTACTCAGCATCCTGCACATTAACCTCTTACAGCTGTACAATGCTGCTCCCATGGAGTCTCCTTCTCTGGAGACATTTCAAACCCTCCTGGCCATGTTCCTGTGGGACTGGATCCAGGGATCCTGCTGTGGCAGAGGGACAGGGCTGGATGACCTTTCGAGGTCCCTTCCAATCCCTCATGCTCTGGGATTCTGCAGGCAGATGAATTCTCATTCTGCAGAGCCATTTCCTCAGCCACAAGAACACCCTGTATACTTCAGGCTCACACAACATCAGGGATTGGAAGGGGCCTCCAAAGATCCTCTAATCCCAATCCCACCCCCCTGCCACAGCAGGACCACCTAGACCAAGTCGGGTGAGGAATGTTTTACAGAAGGGTGTGCGGAGCAGCAAAACCCGGACTGCTTTGTTGTTGGGTGTTGATGCACATCCCAGGGAAGGCAAAGCACCCCAGCAATGGGTACATCCTCGGGAAGGGAGATGGTTGCGCAGCCGCCTCTCCCCCAGTCACCGAAGCATGCTCTGATTTGCCGGATTGTTCTCTCCCCAGCCAACAGCGTTTGCAAGTCAAATGGTTGGTCTTCCAGCTGGTGCCACCCAGTGGCAGCCTCTTTCCCAACCACTTCCAGACAAAAAGCGCCGGGGGAGGCAGGCAGGGAGGGAGGGAGGGAGGGAGGCATTATTCACAGCATCAGGCAGCTGCTCAGTGCCACGCTCTGCTCCAGCCCACATCTAGAGGGATGGAGAGCTTCGCCTCACGGTGAAGCGATCCAGTGGCACACACGACTGTGCTGCAACCCAACAATTAGGAGTCTGACAATTCTACTACTCCTGTCAAAACCCAGTAACTCACCGGAGTCTGAGATCATTTCACACCTAATCTACCTGTCTCTTACACTACATGGAGACTGAAGTCCCCTCGTTATGACACAGCAGCCAGATGCTTCTTTCAGAGGTGCCTTCCCCTTCTCTTTCTTCCACACAACTTTGGCTGCCATCCCTCAGTGAATCCAATCATGTCTGCCTCTCGCTGAAGAGCTCTCCAGCAGAAGCTCTCTGCCTGCTGGGTGTATTTATAGAGAGCCATAAAGTCATTCTTTAACCTCCTTCCAATCTAACAAAGTAGCCTACACTCCGGCTCTGTTTTCAGGCCACAAGGCTCATCTCCTCCTTTGTGGAACACTCTCCAGTTTTGGTGTGTGGTGTAGAGGAGGGTGAGAGCAGGAGTGGCTCCCTGATTGCAGCAGCAGCCTTCTTCCCACCGCACGCCGCACAGCAATTACCTCTCCTATTAGTGCTCCTCGCACTAATAGTTCACACCCTGCAGAAACCACAGCGCCCAGAACTCGTGCTGGTAACTGCAGCCAGCACCCCACCAACAAGGCACAGGAGCCAGCGCCACCCACAAATCACACCCTGCCAGCCCTCTTCAGCAAGAGGCAGGCCAGGGCCAGGGCCAGGGCGGCTGGAAGACCCAGAGCCAACACCAGGTGCCGGATTCCCTTTAACACAGCAGCTGGTTTTCCCGACACTTGTCGGGTGCTCGTGCAGGAGGCTACCACACGAAATGCCGTTACTGTAGTCTGTGTAAAGGGGTTGGACTTTAATGCTGGGAAGAACCCCAGCTTGCTCAGCTACAGGCTGAAGTTCAGGAATAGGAGCGGAAGAACTTCCCTACACGCCTGGTTAAGCAGTGGTTAAGGACCTGGAGAATCAATCTGATGAGACAGAGATGGAGAGAGCTGGGGCTGTTTAGTTTGAGGAGGAAGAGGAGGATGAGGGGAGACCTCATCGCTCTCTACAGCTCTCTGAAAGGACCCTGCAGAGATGCTGGTGCTGGGCTCTGCTCACAGGGAATTAGCAAAAGAAGCAGAGGGAAGGGCTTCCAGCTCCACTAGGGGAAGGTCAGACTGGCCATCAGGGAGAAATTCTTCCTGGAGAGAGTGGTCAGGGACTGGGCTGGGCTGCCCGGAGTGGGGGTTGAGTCCCCATCCCTGAATGAGTTGAAAAGTCACTTAGACATAGTGTTGGAGGCTCTGGTTTAGGGGTGAACTTGCAGAGTGGGGCTGGACTCAATTATCCCAAGGGTCTTTTCCAACCTGAATGATTCTATGATCATTAATATCTATCACCAAGAAAAACCAAACCACTTGGTGGTCTTTACTTCCTTTATACCTCCAGGCTCACAAACATCTCTTCCCTCTCAGGCACTTGGTAGCAGTGGCAGTGTCACCACAAATCCCACCTCATTTCAACCCCAAATTACAAGCCAAGTCTCCCAACACAGCTTCCCACCAGAGGCCCGGGGCTGAGGTGAGGCAGCACCAACACCAAAGGCATTTCTTTACACTTCAGACAAGTGCAGACTCCCACAGAACAGAGCAGCACTCACCATTCAGGCCCGAAGTTGAGTGTCTGAGTTTCTGCTGCCATTTCTTTCCTGTTCTACTCCTCTGTTTCAAAAAGCGTGCACCTGAAAAACACAAGCAGACACCGTGAAGACAACTGGATCCACGCGGCTGTTCACTCATTTCTTCACACCGCAAATCACACCCGGTCATGCAAAGGGAAAGCGACTGGCCGCGTGGATGACGCTGTGGTGGGGGACTGGACTAGGGCTTTCGAGGTCCCTTCCGACCCCTAATGCTCCGTGAGTCGGTGAATGTGCAAGTGTTTAAGGAATCCATTTCAGCTCTGCAACACAAATTCACTCCTACAGGAAGAGCAGCTCCGAGATCTGATCCAGCCCCTAAGTCCCTCCTTTACCAGCTCAGAGAGGGCACCGGAGGGACCTTGATGTCTGCACAAACAGCCCCTTTCCAACTCGGTGATTACTGCAAGACCACCAGACGCAGGCAGTCTGATGGCTAATCCTCTGCTGTAAGAGCAGCAAGGCTTCATTAACACAGCTGCAGCTTCCTGACAATTACAGGAGGATAAGAACCTCCCCAGAATTACAGCGTGGAAGATGTGCCGGGCCGGCGGTGGAGTCTTCAAATGTCCACTGCTCAACTTCTTGAAAAATAAGCTTCTTACAGACCAAGCAGATCCACTGCTGGGACAACACCCTCACTCCGCAGGCAGGTAACAGACTCCCTCCCAACCTTGGCTGCCTGACTTCAGACTTCTAGCTACTTTCACTCCTATTATCCAAGGTCCTGTAGATTCGAGTGAAGCTCCTATGAACTGGAAGCTCCTACAGGTCAAGCTCCTATAAACCAAGAGCATTTGGAAGCCACACTGGAGGGAAAGATCAAGACTAAGGGAAAGCTCCAAAGTTTTCTTGACCAGAGCCAAGGGCAGCCCACGCAGCTCTGGAGAAGTGTCTTCTGGAGTAACAAAATGTACCTTCTCCTTCCTTCCAGCAACAGCAAACCCCAAATCTGCACAGGACAAGGGCTTAGGGGTTTTGGTTTGTTTTCTCAAACAACCTTTAACTCACTGCCACCAAAGCACAAATGAGAACAGCATTTGAAGCACGACCTGCAGAAACTTCATTAGACTTCCAGAACCCACCAGCACAGATCGGAGGGAGGGAGGGAGAGAGAGAGCTCTGCTATATCACAGAATCACAGAGCATTAGGGATTGGAAGGGACCTCGAAGGATCACCCGGTCCCATCCCCCTGCCACATCAGGATTCCCTAGATCCAGTCGCACAGGAACGTGGTCAAGTGGGTTCGATATGTCTCCAGAGAAGGAGACTCCACAACCCCCTGGGCAGTCCCTTCCAGTACTGTCACTGGCACCACGAAGAAGGTCCTTCTCACATTGATGTGGAACCTCCTCTGTCCCAGCTCACACCTGCTGCCCCTTGCCCTATCATTAGGTGCCCCTGAGCAGAGCCTGGCTCCACCCTCTTGACACTAAAACCATTTGAGACTGTTCTACCAAATCTTTGGGGTGTGGGACTACAGACAGTAGTGAACCTTGCTGCAGCCTCAACCTACCAACCAATGGGTGGGTTCGTGTATTCTTACTCCATTAAGCTCAACAAGGGCAAGGGTCTGCATTCCTGGGTCAAGGCCATCCCATCCACCAATACAGGTTGGGAGGAGAAAGGACTGAGGACAGCCCTGAGGAGAAGGACTTGGGGGGAAGGGGTGCAGCAGCAGTTGACCAGGAGCCATCAGTGAGTGCTGGTAGCCCAGAGACCCACCTGCGGTCTGGGTCCCATTCTGGACTCCCCACTGTCAGAAGGAGACAGAGCTCCTGGAAGGTGTCCAGAGGAGAGCAGGTCCAGTGATCAGAGGGCTGGAGCAGCTCTGCTGTGAGGACAGGCTGAGCGAGTTGGGGTTGTTCAGCCTGGAGAAGGGGAGGCTCCCAGGTGACCTCTGAGCAGCTCTCCGGTCTCTGAAGGAAGGGGGCTACCAGAGAGCTGGGGGAGGGCTCTTGACAGGGGTGGTAGTGAGAGGACAAGGGGAGAGGGTTCCAGCCTTGAAGAGGAGACATTGAGATTGGCCATGAGGAACACATTCTTTGCTGTGAGTGTGCTGAGATGCTGGAGCAGGCTGCCCAAGGCAGCTGTGGCTGCCCCATCGCTGGCAGCGCTGAAGGGCAGGTTGGCTGGAACCCTGAGTGACCTGCTCTAGTGAAGGTGTCCCTGCCCGTGCAGGGGGGTTGGCACTGGGTGACCTTTCAGGTCCCTTCCAACCCCGGCCAGCCTGTGATTCCATGCCACGTGAACTGTTCCCCACACACAGTAACCCATAAACTATCCACACTGCTCATTTTCCCACTAAGCCCGTACACAATACCAGGGGATCACCCCAGAGGCCAACACAAAACACCCAGCTCTCCTCACAGGCCTAGTCCAAGATCGCTTTGGTCTGCTCTGCCTTTTCGAAGCAGCTTGTTCAAACACTGCCAGCCTGCTCCTCATTCCGCAAACGCAAACACGAGACTCGGCACCTGAAGGCCATCTCCTCCAGCCCCGAGTGAAAACACTGTGGGGCGACGGGAGCAAACCTCTGCGCACATCTGGGCAGAGACAACCCTCTTCACACAGCTCCTTGTAGCCCTCACTGGATGGCTGTCCCTGCCTCGTGGGTAATCGTGCTGGGGGGCGAGCAGGGGACCTTTCAGGCCACCCTACATGAATCAACGGGTCTCAAGCATCTAACATCAAAGAAGCAGAGTATCACTAACACCAAACCCCAAGTCACACCTGAGCAGGACCAGACAAACCATAAAGCACAAAAACCCAGTTAGAACTGGACACTGGAACAGGCTGCCCAGGCTGTGGAGACATGTTCCTGGGCGCCTGGATCTAGGGGATCCTGCTGTGGCCGCAGGGTCGGACTGGGTGATCTTTTGACGTTCCCTAATGCTCTGTGATTCTGTGGATTCTCCAGCCCACTGGGCCCACTGGGCTCCACCCTCTGCAACCTCTGGGTTTCCCTCCCCAAAACTGAGGGTAGTGTGTCATCCTCCTTCCCTACAAGACACCTAAGCACTTGAGCACCTGCACGCACATTCACAGCCTGCTAATCTCATCCCATGGAGCTGCAAAAGGGCTTTCCCCGACCCTCCTTTTGGCCAGGCCCCTTCCTTTGAGAACTGCCTGCTGGCTTCCAACCCTCTGTGGCAGTCAGGTGAGTAGCTTCCTCCCTAGAAGCTCTGACTGAGTCTGAATTGAAGTGAGATGCCCGCAGGTCGCCGAGATTGTAGCCGAATCACAGAATCGGCTGTGGGATCGGAAGGGACCTCCAAAGATCATCTAGTGCAGTGCCCCTGCCAGAGCAGGACCACCTAGACCAAGCTGCACAGGAACACATCCAGGCAGGTTTGAAATGTCTCCAGGGAAGGACACTCCACAATCTCCCTGGGCAGCCCCTGCCAGGGCTCTGGCACCCTCCCTGGGAAGAAGGTCCTTCTGATCTGAAGAAAGTTAAAAAACCTCCTCAGAGTAAGACGACATCTGGAGATGAGGTGAGTGGGTGTGACAGGTCGGGGAATCTACTCTAATCACAGAATCATGAGGGACTGGAAGGGACCTCGAAAGCTCATCCAGTCCAATCCCCTGCCACAGCAGGATCCCCTAGACCAAGTCACACAGGAACACATCCAGGCCAGAAATAAAGCATACAAGAGAAAGGGTATGAGCAAAGCCCAGAGAAAGCCCTTGCAAAGGAGTGGAGCAGAGGAACAGGGAGAACAAAGGAGGCTCAAGCAAGCTAGGACAGCAGGTGCCCAAGTGGACACGCTTGGCCACCTCAGAGCAGACAAGGCAAAGGAACAGCACGCGCGGCTACTTCAGCAGGTTCACAAAGCAGCAGCCAAAAGGCGAGCACACAGAGCCCACAGTGGAGAGGAACCTCCGCCAGCGACCGCCCGACACGGCTGGCTGGTGCTCGGAGAAGCCGCACGAACTGGAAGGGCAAGTCGGGGCGGCACACGCAGCTCCGTCATCACGAAGGAGTCAGGGTGGAGCGAGGCAAAGGGTGACGAATTGGGAAAAGGGAAGGAGTGACCAGGGCTAAACCAAGACACCAGCAGGAACTCATCAGATGCTCATGGTCTACAAACTTCCTCAGGCTCTACCTTTCAGTGTCACAACTCCCATGTCAGCTCGGGTCTTTTGATCTCTCCGGCCGCCTTATTAATCAAGGATGACTGACCACACAAGCAATAAACAGCTGATGAGGGAAAAGCCCCTTTCTGAACTGCTGATGTGCAAACCAGGATTTCCTGCCATCTGATGGCTACTGACTGAGGAATCAGCAGTCACTGACTTTGCACGGGCACCTCCAGCTAAAGCAAGAAACCAGGGCCATGTTCTGATGACGTCCTGCTAGCACCACTGCTGGGGCAAGAATGCTTCCAAGGATTCCTCTGACATGGAACTGAGTCCAGAGGAGGCAACAAGGATCACCAGAAGGCTGAAGCACTTCTCCTGTGAAGACAGGCCGAGGGAGCCCACAGAAGACACTGGGAGTCCTCAGAGCAGCCTTACAGTACCCAAAGTGGGCTACAGGAAAGCTGGAGAGGGACTTTTCACTAGGACATCTAGTGAAAGGATGAGAACCCGTTTCAAACTATAAAGAAGAGGAAATTCCTCCCTGTGAGGATGCTGAGGCCCTGGAACAGGTTGCCCAGGAAGGCTGTGCATGCCCCCTGCCAGAAGTGCTCAAGGTCAGGCTGGACAAGGCTCTGGGCAACCTGGTCTGGCAAGTGCTGTCCCAGCCCATGGCAGTGAGATTGGAACCAGATGATCTCCGAGGTCCTTTCCAACCCAAGCCAATCTATGATACCATGGCTGCCCACCAGTCCTTCAAAACAAAAGGTTTTCTCCAAGTTTTCTTCAAATCAAGTCAATCTTTGATCAAGGTGCCAGTGCAGACCTACAGACAGTTGCCACTGTCTTGCATATTGGAGGGGAAATGGAATCGCTCAATAAACTGGAACCCCATCTGCCTGAGGTGGTACCACAGCCTGGCAGCACCCACCATCAGCGTGCAGGACTGAAGGAGAAGACACCTCATCAACGCCACCGTCAAGCTGTGGTCTGACAAGGGAAACAACACCCTTTGTCTTCTCAGCAGCTTAGTGCTCTGAAGTCAGAAGCCCATCCCCTGAGAAGACCCAAAACCTAATCCAATAACATGAAGCCTTTAAGTGGCTTTCACTCACCATTAACAGGTAACACTATAGGGACAGAGCTGCTCTCAACCACACCGCACAGGGTTGCTTTACCAAGCTCCTGCTTTTTTAAGTTCTTTTGCTTTTTATTTACTGTCTGACAAATCCATTAGAGCTCTCAGCAACAGCTGCCTCAGACACAGGCTGGACCTTGATTCTGTCAGCTGCACCTGTGTGTGAAACTGCATAAGGCGCTTCGTTTCTCAAAGGAAGGTCTGCAATTCCTGTGGCACGTTTTGGCCACAAGCTCTGGGCTCTCAGAACTCAGAGCTGGCTAATACATATCCAGCAAAAAGCTGCTTTTCAGATACTGAAAGATGATGGAATCATCACAGCTGGAAAGGATCCGCGGGATCAAGTCCAGCTCTCATCCCAACATGAACAGAGGTTCTCCTCCCCCTCTGCTCTGCCCTGGTAAGACTACATGAGGAACCTTGTGGTGTCCAGTTCTGGGCCCCTCAGTTCCACAAGGACACAGAGCTGCTGGAGAGAGTCCAGTGCAGAGCCACAGAGATGATGGAGGGAGGGGAGCATCCTTGTGAGAAGGACCTTGTTCCCAGTGAGGGTGACAGAGCACTGGCAGGGGCTGCCCAGGGGAGCTGTGGAGTCTCCTTCTCTGGAGATGGTTCAAACCTGCCTGGTCATGTTCCTGTGCTCTTACTAACCCCTAGACCATGGCCTCAAGGGCTCCAGCTACTTGGTTTTTAAACCCCTCCAGGAATGGGGACTCCACCAGCTCCCCGGGCAGCCTGTTCCAGTGCCCAACCACTCTCTCAGCAAAGAGCTTCTTCCGAAGATCCAATCTAAACCTCCCCTGACGCAACTTGAGGCCATTTCCCCGTCATATCATCAGGAATTCGGGATGCCCTGCCTTGGAGACTTCACTCAAAGCCAGGATTTCCACCAAACTGCCCTTTTAGAAACCTTGTCCCTTGCTCCTGGGAATTTAAGACTCTCATGCAACAAGTTTAATTCCAGCACTTCCAATGGCTCCAGCCATTTGTAGAGCAATCTGACTCACCCAGACATTGGGGCAGGGCACCCCCAGTGCAGTGCAGGCACTGACTGCATTCAGGTGTGCCCACCTCATCTTGCCTACAGACAGAGACCTACCTGGACTGCCACTGCAATGCGCAGCGCTGCGGCTGCTGCTTGCTTCGGCCCTTTAGTAACGCTGGAAACCTCAACTCAGGAGAAAGACCCAGCACTGATCCCCCCTACACGGCCGTTTGATTTTGAACAGGTCTCCTGTTTGACCAGAGATGTTTAGGAAGAAAACCATCCTTTCCTTTCAAGGCAGTTTTGCTGCTACTGTACGTTTGAAGCAGCTGGCTTAACCTGGAAATTGGCTGAAAATGCTGAGAACTAAGTAATGGAAAGCTAATGTCAGTGGATCTCAGTGGCAGGAACTGGGTTCTCCTTAAATAAACTTGGAGCAGGAATTTCCCAGCAGTGCTCCACCAGGCAACAGCAGCATAACATCAGGACGGCAGAACTTCAGCCTGCACAAGAAAACATCCCACGGGCAGCCACTGTAGCTACTTCACAGGATCACAGAACATCAGGGATTGGAGGGGACCTCAAAAGATCATCCAGACCCATCTCCCTGACACAGCAGGATCTCCTACATCCAGTCACACAGGAACATGGCCAGGAAGGTTTTAAATCTCTCCAGAGAAGGAGACTCCACAACCCCCCTGTGCAGCCCCTGCCAGGGCTCTGCCACCCTCACTGGGAAGAAGGTCCTTCTCACACTGACGTGGAATCTCCTCTGCTTCAGCTCACACCCGCTGCCCCTTGTCCTGTCACTGGGTGCCCCTGAGCAGAGCCTGGCTCCATCCTCCTCACACTCACCCCTCACACACTGATCAACATCCATGGGGTCACCCCTCAGGCTCCTTTTTCCCAGCTCCAGAGCCCCAGCGCTTAACAAAATTAGCACGTTGGCTGAATAATTAGCACTGATTTTCTCTAATTTTTGAAACATTAAAGAAGGTCCAGAGCTGCATGCAAGGTACCTTTTAACAGGAGTGGTAAACAGGATGACTGAGGTGGCTTCACTACCAGCCTGTTGGCTACTAATCACTGGTTAAAGCAGACGTCGCTGATTAAAGGGCACTGCCGTAATTAAGGCCAACGTGGACTCACACAAGACATTCCAATCAAATTAGACTCTTACAAGAGTAGAGTTTTCATCACTCAACGTCCTGGGTTAGAAGGAGAGGGGCCTAGATCGGTCTCGATCCAACACTAAAGCACGCAGGGTGAAATAAACTTCAACTTCCATAGGACACCACCACTCAGAACCACCGGACAGGTCTGGAATCATCACAACTATCCTCTTCCTTTTATCCTCCTCTAAAGAACACCCCAGCAAGAGCAACCCAGCAAAGGTACAATATCATCAGACAGAGTGTAGAGTCAGAAAGTGCCTTCTTCTAGAGGATCTGGCCCATGTAACTCCCACAATCTGAGGATTACGAGCGTGGCCGTAGTAAGTACTGGCCGTGACACATCATCAACAGAGCCACTGTGAATTGCTCAATCACTCGGTCCGGTACAGCCAAGTGCACAGACCCCGGAGCAGCAAACAGGTGACGGACCCCGAACGTGGTGCAGTACCTGTGACATGAACCAGCTGAGAAGGAAGACCCCACACAGCACGGACTGGAAGGGCTGACACAAAGCACTGCGCACAGCAATCATACGGGGGGATCATATCACTGCTGGGGTGCTGCACCCTGTTCTGTTGCTCCTCACGCAAGAAAGATGATGACTCACAGAACATAGGGATTGGAAGGGACCTCAAAAGATCATCCAGTCCCATCCTCCTGACACAGCAGGGTCCCCCAGATCCAGTCGCACAGGAACAGCCCAGGAGGGTTTGAAATGGCTCCAGAGAAGGAGACTCCACAACCCCCCTGGGCAGCCCCTGCCAGGGCTCTGTCACCCTCACTGGGAACAAGGTCCTTCTCACACTGATGGGGAACCTCCTCTGCTCCAGCTCACACCCACTGCCCCTTGTCCTGTCACTGGGTGCCCCTGAGCAGAGCCTGGCTCCATCCTCCTGACACCCACCCTTCACATATTGATCAACATCCATGGGGTCACCCCTCAGGCTCCTTTTTCCCAGCTCCAGAGCCCCAGCTCCCTCAGCCTCTCCTCAGCAGGGAGATGCTCCCCTCCCTCCATCACCCCTGTGTCCCTGCACTGGGCTCTCCCCAGCAGCTCTGTGTCCTTCAGGAACTGGAGCCCACAGCTGGACACAAGATTCCAGCTGTGGTCTCAGCAGGGCAGAGCAGAGGGGGAGGAGAACCTCTTTCCATCTGCTAACCACCTGCCCTCCAGTCCACCCCAGGATGCCACCAGCCTTCTCGGCCACAAGGGCCCACTGCTGGCTCCTGGTGCTCCAAAACTGATAGAACATGACAAACAGGCCTCACAGTGGTGGAGGGGGGGAATACGGCAAAGCTGCAGCTATCGAGCTTGGAAAGAAAAATACGCAAGAGTCTTGCTCAGCCTGTAAGCGATCACGCAGGTAAAAAAGGCTGAAGACCTGAGGAGCCGCTTCAGTGGAGGGACTGAAGCAAGGCAGACACAAACACTGCAAGCCGTTTTCACATCAACAGGCAATGATTTTCTAAAAATCATTTCTAGTTTAAACAGAAAATTCATTACCAAAAAATCAGTCACATTGCACCAGATGCCAAGGAGCCACCGCAGCCCTTCTGGCTTACTGAGCTTTATCCTGGTAATGCTGGTGAATTTCCCGAGGCCCACACGCCACGAGGAAGTTTTTCCCAAGGGAATGGTGGCTAAACCCTCTGCTTCTCCAAAAAAATGTGCCCCTATTATTACAGCTACATTTTTAGGCCCCCTAAAATCTTATAACCCTCCTATCTTGTATCACTGCAAAAGCATTTTAATCTCTCATCAGCTGCTGGGCAAAAATTTTCCATGATATTCTCAAAGGGTAGGAGCAAACCATCCGTCCTCTGCTCTGATCCATCCAAAGCTCCATGGAGTGCTGCAGCTCACAGCAGGCTGCACCACAGTCACAGAATCACAAAGCATTAGGGATTGGAGGGGACCCCAAAAGATCATCCAGACCCATCTCCCTGACACAGCAGGATCTCCTACATCCAGTCGCACAGGAACACGGCCAGGAGGGTTTTAAATGTCTCCAGAGAAGGAGACTCCACAACCCCCCTGGGCAGCCCCTGCCAGAGCTCTGGCACCTTCACTGGGAACAAGGTCCTTCTCACACTGATGTGGAACCTCCTCTGCTCCAGCTCACACCCACTGCCCCTTGTCCTGTCACTGGGTGCCCCTGAGCAGAGCCTGGCTCCATCCTCCTGTCACCCACCCTTCACACACTGATCAACATCCATGGGGTCACCCCTCAGGCTCCTTTTTCCCAGCTCCCTCAGCCTTTCCTAAGCAGGGAGATGCTCCCCTCCCTTCATCAGTCCAGGATGACAAACACAGAGCAGGTGCTGAAGCTCTTCTGGGACAAAATGACAAGAGCCCTGTAACCCTAAGAAAAGCCAAGAAAATGAAAGGAGCACTCATTACCACAGCTGCAGATACATCCTCCTCCCCTACCTACTACTACGAGCTTGGTGTTAGAGTTATCCACTTCTTGCTTCACTGGAACACAAACAACCGTGAAAGCTCTTCCCAGTTCCTCCAGCAGAAAGCAGTGTGACCTCCACCTTTATTCCAAGACTTCCAGCCAAAGGCAGACACCAGCGATTAAGCTCCAAACAGAGTCAGAGGACCACACCCTTGGCCCTGCCACTGGCTGGAACGTAAACTACTTCTCACTCCAAATACTGTCCCAAAATCCTGCCAGCACTCTTGTTTTCCAGCTGAAAAACAGCTCCACATCCATCTACCTTCTGCTGGTAGGTGAGGATTCGGTCTGTGCTCGTCCACAAGAGGCTCCAGATCGGGGCGCTGGGTGCACCTACCCGCTCCTCGGTGAGGCCAGCAGCCAGGCTACGTGAGCGCACCCAAACCCACGGTGCAGCACCTCTCTCCCAGCTGCCACACACACCCCTCAAAGCCACAGAAGGACACCTCCGACTGCATTCACCAAGCCAGTCGCTAACAGATCTGGGGCGCCGGAGGGTTTTCAGGGGTTTGCTCTGAATGCAGCTTCCTTGGGGTTTGTACAAGTCCTCTCCCCGGAGCCCTCCTCGAGGGGGTCCTGCTCATGGAGCTCAGAGATGTCCTACAGCTGAGGAAACAAACACTCCAAAGGGACAAAGCATCTATTGAAAAGTCCTAACGCAGAGGACCACGTCTGTATGAAGGGGCTGCCCAGGGGGGTTGTGGAGTCTCCTCCTCTGGAGATGTTTCAAACCCACGTGGACATGTTCCTGTGCAACTGGATCACAGAATCACAAAACATTAGGGATCGGGGGGATCCTGCTGTGGCAGGGGGCTGGGATGGGACTGGATGATCTTTCAAGGCCCCCTCCAATCCCTAATGTTCTGTGATGCCCCGCAGTTGAGGAAACAAACACTCCAAAGTGCCAAAGCACCTAATGGAAAGTACCACCAGAGAGGACCGTGGCTGTGCATCAGCCAGGAAGACAGAAGGTAACCTGTCACTACGTACGCACCAGAGCACTTATTAATAGCTTATCACCGAGTTAACAGTGCTGAAGACACGCTCTTGTTGGGCTCTGAGAGCCCTATCTTTGTAAAGTGACGTGATGTTACCCTGATCCTGCCTCAGCGCTCTCCAGGCCTCCTATAACATAAATAGAGAACGTGACATATAGAGATGATTCAGCACTACCGCAGCCTCATGGAAAAGCTTCCGCTGGTTTTCACGGTAGTAGAACTGGGCCTGCCATGTACTCGAGTTATTAGATGCTTTCCCCTTCAAAACCTTGTCATATGCTCCTTCCACGACCAGCCTCGCTCACTTTCTATCGCACACACCATTTAGTCAAACGCTGACGTCAGCCCCGCTCTGAGCAGGAGCCCCGAGCAGACAACCACCACCAAAAGCTGGTCTCCTCCAGCCCACGTCACCCTCATGTCGTACCAGACGTGCCTCAAAATCTCCAGCTATACATGCGTCGCCTGGCAGACGACACTGACTCTGGGTCTCGAGTTACATACGTGCATGTCCATTCACACAGGATCACTGTGGTCGGAAAAGACCCCGGGGATCATCGAGCCCAAGCATCTACCCTGCCTTACAAGTCCATCCCTAAACCCCATCCCTCAACACCTAACCCAAACGATCCTTCAGGTGAGGGATGGTGACCCAACCACCACCCTGGGAAGCCCATTCTAGTGCCTGACCACTCTCTCAGTGAAAAACTTCTTCTGGTATCAAGTCTAACCCCCCACTGTTGTAACTTGAACCCCTTCCTCTTGTTCTATCACAAATTGCTTGTGAGAAGCAAGCACCAACCTCTCCACAATGTCCCTTAAGGTAGTTGTGGAGAGCCATGAGGTCTCCTTTCAGCCTCCTCTTGTCAAACTAAAGAGCCCCAGCTCTCTCAGCCTTTCCTCACAAGATTTACTCTCCAGGCCCTTCACCAGCTTCGTCGTCCTCCTCTGCACCCGCTCCAGCAGCTCCACATCTCTCTTGTACTGAGGTGCCCAAAACTGGACACAACACTCAAGATGTGACAAAGACTCCCCACCAAACTTCACCCAAAGCCATCTTTATCGTGTAAAACACACAGCTTTTCCTTCTGCTTCCTCCCAGGGGAACCGACACGCAGCCCACAACCCTGCTTTCACCCAATCTGATCCGCGCAGGGACGTCTACAGCCTCTGAACGCACCAGTCACACAAACCGGTGTCTCTGTCACTAAATGCTATCAACAGAACGTACCGAGTTCCAGTCTGCTGTCACCGCGGGGACTGAAACTGCACCCTGGAACAGAGGATTTCTCTGTGGAAGGAGAAGGAGCGAGAGCCAGTACCAAAGCAGCACCTTCCCACCGCGCAATGCATCACGCCCGCTGCCGCCGTAGTCGCCACTATTTCAACGGGGAAAGCATTTCTCTAACCAGTTTGTTTTCCTAATGCGCTCCATGCGAGCTCATTTATCTCTTGTTAAGACAAATTACACCTACAAGAGCCACTCTGGAGGGCATCGAGTGATCATTCTTGCTTATTTGTCTACATCTTTTAAAACATAGGGCCAAAAAGATGCGAGAGCGTAATGCATGGCTTTAATAATAGGCCGAGGGAATCAGAACCAAGGGATCCAGGAGGGACTGTCAACAACACAGCACCTTAACACAAAGTCTTTCATGTCCATCAGAACCTCTCACTGACCCACCGACTGCCAGCTCCACACAACTCCTGGTATCCCTTCTGCTTTTGTCCACGGGCCTGACAAGTCCAGATACCCAGCCTCCACGTACTACAAGCTTCAAGGACTGCAGGAGAGGCTCTCTCCTCAAAACACACTGACTTCATGGAATCACAGAATCATCCAGGTTGGGAAAGACCCCTGGGATCACCCAGTCCAACCACCAAGCCTACTCCACAAGTTCAACCCCCAACACTACATCTAAGCGTCTTTCTAACTCACCCAGGGATGGGGACTCAACCACCACCCCGGGCAGCCCATGCCTCAAAACAGTTCTCCGCATCCTTTCCCCTGAACAATACCACAAAGGCAAGAGAGGTACAGAAATTCCCAGGGCAGCCTGTTTTCCCCACACGACCTTCACCCCATCACTACAGGAATGGAAACGCTGAGAGAGAACTGCCAGACACATCCCCTGCAGAAGAGGACATATTTTGAAACCAACACGCTGCGGCCACCTCGGCCACTGACAAAGAGACGGAAAGATCCCGCTCGGCCACAAACCCCCACTACCCCCCGAGCTGCAGATGAGAAGAGGATGGCACCAAGCAGTGCTGTGAGGAAAAGCCAGCTGACACCTCTGTGCACACACAGACTACCTCCAACCACAAGAGGGCAAGTCTTGTCTGCATCTTACAACTGAGAGCACTTGGTTCTCCTCAGCTCCATCCGTACTCAAACACCTTGAGCCAACTTGCTACCTTCACCAAGAGCTGGCACATTTCAAGACAAAGCACTTGTGCAACCAGAGAGTGACTGCAAGAAGGCAAAGCAGAGGGCTGAAAGCCGGGCTTCGCTCCTGTGCAGGGAAGTACCATCCCCGTCTGCAGCATTTTACACACCCAGGTTTTCAAATGTCACTCAATGAATTAAAATAAATTGATGAGAAAAGCACACAAGGAGAGAGCCCTTTTCACAGAACATGAGGGATTGGAAGGGACCTCCAAAAACCATCCGGTCCCATCCCCCCGCCACAGCAGGATCCCCCGGATCCAGTCGCACAGGAACATGGCCAGGAGGCTTTGAAAGGTCTCCCGAGAAGGAGACTCCACAACCTCCCTGGGCAGCTGCTTCCCTTTTCAACACAAAAGCTTCTACAGTGAGGAGGAACTGGGTTTCTCCTTGTCAGAGCGCCCAGTGGATGTCTAGAAAGGGGAAGGTGGAGCAGGCCTGTGCTTTCATGCTGGTGAGTGGAAATTTTATTGCTCAGCCTCTCAGCTCTAGCTATAATCATGAATTAAATATAGCTTTGTCTTGGAGCAGAAGCATTAAGGAAAATAAACTGAAGAAAAAACAAACAGAAGCATGAGAAAAGATGGTAGAAAAGGGTTACTTCTTTCCTAAATCACACTGTGAGCACAAGGAGCACCATACCTCAAACAACCCTAAGAAGGAATTCTGAAGACCTCAGGGAAAGAGTAAGAAACACACAACTGGCAGTTACCTGAACTTAGAAGCTCACACAAAAGCAGACAGAACTGAATTTATGCTCTTGGAATTCCAAAAACAATTGGAAGGCTGAATTAGTTGAAAGGAAGAGGCAGAGGGGAAGGAAGAGATCATGGTGCAGGTGCCTAGCTCACTTTCATCAAGCACTGCCAGCCTCTGCTTCCTTTCTGTGTTTACACAGAAACAGCTTTCAGCAGAGGCATGTGGTAGTAACCCACCTCTCCAGCCAGTCAGCTGCTCACACAGGATGTCCCATCTGACTTTGACACCTGATTTGCCTTGAAATGAAGCTCCTGCAAATACTAAATGAGCTGCCAACTCATTTACTTTCAGGAGTAACAGTTTATGATGGCAATCCCTTTAGGAAACTGGCCCTAGGAAGCAACATGCACAGGAGAAAAGATGTGATAACACTTAGTCTGAATTTGTTAAGAAACAAACAACAAAACCCCAACACCTTCTGCGCTCCCCTCCTTCACACACACAGGCTTTCCCTTAATCAAGGAGCAAAACTCTTGGAAGCACTGTAAAGCCCTTGAATCTCTATTTACAATGATTTTTTCACTAACACCAAGATCACAATTTTCATTGACAGTGGTTTAGGAAGGCAAAACAAAAACCCCACCTCTCCCAGGATATTTTGCAGTCCTCTTAAGATCAACAGCCCCAGCTTTTCCTGTAGCAGCCAGTTATCTGTGTGAGCACCTGTGAAACAAATCATCGCTACGACACGAGTCCTTTGCGTTTTAGTTCCACGCTCTTGCTACAAAAACAGGCTCAAGAAACCACTCAGAAACAGTCCTAACAGACAGTGACCAAACAGCAACCGGGTACCCCACTCACGTATTCAGGATCTGGGAGAGCATAACCAACTCCTCAATCCCTCAGGAAACCAGGTGCTCACAGGCACTACTAACACATAGTAAAAGAGGCTATCAAAGTCTCAACACTACAAGTGGGTCTGGCTGAAGTGATACTACAACTTCCAAGGATTAGTCTACCTCCTGTTTAATACAGCTGACCGTGAGACAGGCATTTTTAATTACGCATGAACGTAATAGTTGGACTCGATGGTCTTTTCCAACATAAACAACTCTGTGATTCAGTGAGAAATTAAACCAGGCACATATGCTGATTGACACTGGTTAACTTGTAGAGCAGCATGAGCCTGGGGAGCAAAAAGGGGTGCAGAAGGAACAAGAGACACGCCAAACGTTTCTGTTAACACTCCCAGGACTCGGGAGGGCACCCATTTTTATCTCAGCAACTGCTCAAGGAACGGCAAGGATACCAATACCCCCTATTACTAAAGCTCTTACTATTGGAGGCAACACCCAGCAACAGAGCTCAAAAACCCGAGCACAAAGCTTTTGTTGGTGACAACTGCAACCCATTTTGTTTACAGAGGTTCCCAATTATCGCCCTGTGCATCTACCCAGCGCTCTGTTCACAAAGCAGCACACTCATCAGTGTTTCTTAACAACAAAAAGCAACCAGCAGAGTTATGGGAAAAAGACAAAAAAATTTCACACGTACTTTCCAGGAACTTGCCCAAAGTCAGCTCCTGAAGCAAGAAAATAGAATGAGCAGCAAGAAGTTAGACAGAAGAACATCAACACAATCCACAAGTTCTTCCCCCTCCCACTCCGCGACAACAGACACTTAAAGAATTACAGGTGAACCACAGCAGCAGCAAGCCGAGAACACTGAGCTGAAGGTTACCGGGGAAAAGAAGGGTTTCATTCCAGAAGGGACTACTTGGCAACCCTGCTGTGGGTCTACAACTTGTCCCACTTCAAAGTACAATTACACAGAGTTGAAAGAGCGGAGACTGCTTTGTTGACACTGAAACTACTTGTCTTGGATCAATACCAAACGTACACAATGCTGATCGATGTTCTCTTCAGCCTGCCAAGGCCTCTCCAGTCAAACACTGCTGGTCATTGCTGCTCCCAACACTCTGCTGCTGCTGCCTGGGGGCGGGGGCTGGGGGTGAGGGGAAGCTCAAGTGCTCGACGAGCTGCCTCCCTCCTCAGCGTGAGTAACCTGACAGGGCTGGGCGTGCTTGCAGCTGGGCACATACAGCCGTAAGGCACCGAGGGCGCTGCCGGAACAGGGGCTCGTTCACCCCTCGGCTGCGAGCGCATTCACACGGGTCAGTGCGAGGGGAGACGGTTCCGAGGAGGCAGCTGGCAGCCCTGGGGGCGTGAGGAGCCCCGGGCGCTCCGCCGCTGCCTGACAGGCACCGCCTCCCCGCTGGGACCCTCATGGACAGCGCAGGGCCCGCGGCCTCGAGCGAGGCCCAGCCCTGCAAGCTCTACAGAAGCCCCTCGCCAGGAGCGCAGAGGCGGTCGCCAGGCGCGTCCCCGCGGCCGGGCCGGGCCGGGCCGGCCTCACCCCCCGGTAGGCCGCAGGGCGCCTCGGGGCTGCGGCACCCGCGGCGGACAGGAGCCGCCAGCAAGGCCGGCGCTTGGCCCGCGGGCTGGGCCTGCTGCCGCAGGCGCGGGGGAGCGGGGAGGGGCGGCGGCGGGCGCGGGGAGCGGCCGGGACAGCGTTACCTGCGCTCCCGGACGGAGAGTCCCTCACGGCCACAGCGACTCCTCAGCCCCAACAACACAAGATGGCGGTCGCGCCGCCACGCAACGTCACGTGAGAGCAGGCCCCGCCCCTTGCCGCCGCCG